>JAAGWI010062692.1:0-16079 GCA_012274505.1 Galium porrigens var. tenue
CATCATTGTGTAGGGGTCTCAGGAGACTCATTCTTTAAGGCAATCTCATCAAGAATCAAGAAGATGAGAGATGAAGTTAGCCATCTCCGCAAATCCATTTGGAGAACTAGGCATTTTGTGTGAGGTGTTGAGCGCGCCTGTGCAAAACAAACTCAAGCTTCAACTTCCAATCCCGACCCAACCATTTCTTAACCTATGTGTAGAAAGTACTTGATAGCTTGTTTTTTTATAAAACATTTTCAGAATTTGTAATGGATTGATTGGTTTTATCTTGCAATGGATTGATTTTTCAAATTTATATTCGTTAATGAAATTGCCTCGAGTTCTTAGCTCACAAGTTTCCATTCAATTGTCGTCGCTAATGTCATTGTAAAAAAGGGCCTTCACAATAATGACCATAAACATTTTCGAACTCGTAACATCAGTCACAATATCTAACAATATCGTAAGACTTGTTGTAAGTTAGGCAGTGGCTTAGACGAAAATGTGTTACGAAATCGTAACACATCTTCAAAATAAACCTACGAAGTCGTGTATATTTGCAGTCTTCCCAATTTAGTGTCACGATCCCGTAACTCCATTACACTAGTTCCAGCCTTGATATTTATGATTTTGAAACATAAGATTTCTTGGCTTACGATATCGAAAAATATCTTTCATTGTCCTTTTGAATTCTTGACAAGTATTATTTATTGATACGATGTCGTGTCATCATATGTTTGAACCTTACGACTTCGTAAGATGTTCTTTTCTATGGCAGTCTCAAAAAACCACCGTCAAATTACAATCATACGCCGTCTCTGGTCAAGCCACCCAATACCCCCTTACGAAAGGTCTTACGAAATCGTAAGACTCTTCGATATACAGCGGTTGGGAGAAAATACGTGGAACCGTCGTGCACGTATGCCGTGCATGGGCAGTTCTGCACTATTGTGGGTTTATTTTAGTTTAATTTATTACAGATGAATTTAGCTTATAACTGATGATAGGTGATCAAGCCCATGAATATGGGCCTGACCTGGATATATGGGTCGAACACCCCCACAAGGACCCCTTGTGGGAGCACGTGCTACACTGCTCGACCCGGGAGAACATGGAGGTACAACTCACGTGTTCCCTATTCCCCGAATGTATATATTAGTGACTCATCTCGGATGAGTCACCACTTTGGCCCCTTGGCCAAACCATCACTATAAATACCCATATCAATACAGTTGCAAAGGTATGTAATCTATTCTTTCTAGCTCATCTCCTTGAGTTATTGTACCTTTCCTCTTTAAATCCCTCATCTCATCATACGCCAGAGCAGTTACCCTCGGGTAGCTCTGGGGTCTTGTTTTGCAGGCCGCACCACCCAAAGCCACCAGCAATCTGAGGCCCAACCCTTGGTGATGGAAGCAGCAGTGCAGCATCAAGTTGGCCCAACCCTTGGTGATGGAAGCAGCAATGCAGCATCAAGTTGGCACACCCGGTGAGACCTGACTTTCGGGATCATCTCCTTAGTTTTCATTCTTTTCACGGTGATAGAGATGAAGAGAAAACCTGGTAGACCCAAAAAGGTGAGAACCACCACTTCAGCCCTTCTCGAGCAGTAGAACGATGACTCTACTGACCCGACCCTCCAGCAGATGCCCGAGCGAAGGTAGGAAGATTCTGCAAAGTCGGGAGAACAAGAGAGCCTGGAGAATCGGGATATGAGGGAATTCATGCAGGCTAAATTGGAGAAGTATCAGCAATGGTTGTTAGAGAAGGGCTACTCTTCAGGGCCTATGGTGTCGCAAGTCCCAGCCTCTGGAGCGGATGTGCCATGGGCCTCGGTATCAGAACCAATTTCGGTACCACCCTCCGTACTGATGACACCAGTTTCAGAACCTTAGGTGCAGCTGAGGGCAACCCCTCCAAGGGTAGTTATTAATGTGGAATATGAAGTTAGGTAGAGGGTGAGTTTAACTTTGATGCCTCCATCTTTTCCCCCCGGTTTTGGACAGCACCCGGGGGCCATGCCCGGTGCATACCACATGTACCCCAGGTCGCCAGTGCCAGGGTATCACTTGGGCCTAAATGGTCATCCCAGCTACATTGGGTATACCAAAGGATATGAAGGAGCATTGGTCGGCAGTGGATACAGCGGAGGATATGGAGTGCCGCTAGGAGAATTCGCAGAAGTGCAGAGAAGCCAGGGGTTCGGACATACTCAAGAACATGGGGATCATATGCGCATGATTCTGATAGAATGATGCATATGTACCCTCCTCGGGTGTTAGTAGATCATGTAGTGCCTGACCCAAATTCTTTGGAGACTCGGCTAGACAAATTGGTAGGAAGGAATGGGGTAATGCTGGCTTCCCCCTGGACCCAATACATACTCCCATACCTGATGGCCATGGGTATGAGAGTGCCCAAGGGTATCCCCACATACAATAGAGAGACGGATCCGGAAGAATTCGTTTAAACTTATCAGAATCTGATAATGTCGAGGGACATTCCCAAGACTTTGCGATGTAAGATGCTGGGTTGCTACTTAAGAGAAAATTGCTTGTCATGGTTTAACTCCCTTATGAGTGAAATATTGAGGGATTGCTATGAGGGCAAACCTTGCTATTTGGGTACTCCCAGCTGAAGAAAGAGGGCAAGCAGGAGACCATTGAAGGAGGGCTACTAGACAGAAGACCATTGAAAGACATATGGAGTATAATAGGAGATATATTGATGATAGTATGAAGGTAGCTGATAGGTAGCAGTAGGAGAAAGCGGTGATCAGTATATTTATAAATAGATTGAGGGATGATGCGCTATTTCAGAAGCTGATGGAGAACATCCCCAATACATTTCACACTTTGTAGGTAGCGGTATAGCTATATTGCACTGTGACTGACGCCACACGAAGAAGGAATGAGGAAGTGCGGGGTTTCTTTTCAGAAAAAGGTGAAGGGAGGAAGGTACTCGAATCAGGAAAGAGAGATTCGAGACCATCCGTGGCTACTTGGCCTCGGATAGATACATAAACCCCACTTTCCAAGATGTGTTCGGTGATTCTTACAATACACTGGAATCTGTTTGCCGACCCTCTGCCAATCCAGAGTACCTCTTCTAAAGAAAACTCGAACAAGTGGTGTGAATAAATCAAATCTCATAGTCATATGACAATAGGATGTAGGGGCCTCCGGAATGAAATTGAGAAACTAATAGAAATAGGGTGATTGAGAGACTGTGTGGCTATGGAGGCTCGGAAGGAGACACAACAAGTTGCCCAGCTAAAAAGAAGAAATAGAGAGGTAATCAGAACCAAGAAAATGCCCCTAGGAATGGGAACCAGGCTCTGGCCCAACCAGTTGCGGTCGCATAACCTGCCCTAGAGGCAGCACCAAACAGGATGATTAATGTTATTAATGGGGTAGTAGGAGACGGTGCTCAGTCAATTTCGGCTGCCAGATCCTGAACCCGCTATGTCCCGATGGGAGAGGAGCAAGGGAAGAGATTTAAACAAAGTGAAACCATAACCTTTTCCGAAGAAGATGTGGTACCTCCTCAAGTGCCACATTCTGATCCGATGATAGTAATGGCAGAGATAGAAGGATCACAATGAAGAGAGTCTTTGTTGATAATGGAATTAGTGTGGAGATAATGTTCGCTTCGTGTTTTGACCAGCTCAAAATTGGTAGGCAGAACCTAAGGACGTCTCTCTCTTCTATGTCAGGGTTTACAGGGAGACCTGAGACTCCTTTAGGAATAATACCACTGAATGTAACCATGGTGAACGATGAAGATAGGAGTAAGAGGGTATCGGTCCTCTGTAACTTTGCGGTTATTAATGCCCCTTCGCCATACAATATCATTATGGGCAGACCCTGGCTAACTCAAGCTCGGGTGGCATGCTGCCCTTCCCTCCTAACTATGAAGTTTCCCACAGAGCAAGGAGGGGCAGTCATCCGAGAGTGCCAGACAGTAGCTCAAAATTGTATGCTAACAGTGATGTGCATAGGGAAGCCCCTCGGTAGGAGATGGAAGAAGTTAGGGTTGGGAGCAGAGGTACTATGACCATCAGAAAAGACTTACCCGAGGTGGTAAAAAAAGATTTACGTCGGCTACTGGCAAAGTATGAAGTAGTCTTTGCCTAGATCATGGACGATCTCGTTGGGATACCACCCAAGGTTGCAGTACATAAACTTAATGTTAGCCCTACCACTAAACCAGTGAGGCAAGAGAGGAAAGTGTTTGCCAGTAAAAGGGTAGAGTTTATAAAGGAAGAAAACCAGAAGATGAAAATGATGGGGGCCATAGAAGAGATTGTATATCCAGAGTGGATAGCTAACCCGGTCTTGGTAAATAATTATGATGGGAGTTGGAGAATGGGTATTGATTTTACATATCTAAATAGGTATTGCCCGAAGGACAGTTACCCGTTACCTTTGGTGGACCAGCTGGTGGAAGCCATTACAGGGTATCAGGTGTTAGCCTTTTTTGATGCCCATAAAGGCTATCACCAGATCCAGATGTCGGAGGAGGAAAAGGCAAAGACTTCTTTCATAACCGATGCAGGCACCTTCTGCTACAGAAAGATGCCTTTCGGTTTAAAAATTATGGGAGCCACCTACCAACAAATGGTGGACAAGTTGTTTAAAGAATAGGTGGGTCAAAATATGGAGATCTATGTGGATGATATGGTGGTAAAGAGTCGAAGCTATGATGATTTCTTGCAAGATTTGGAGGAGATGTTTGGGAAACTGAAAGCCACAAACCTGAAGTTAAACCCATCCAATAGCACAATTGGGGTCGGTGTTGGAAAATTCCTTGGATTTATGGTGTCCAACCGAGGCATAGACGTAAATCCAGAGAAGGTGGAAGCCATAGCTCGAATGGCTTCACCTCAAACGGTGAAAGATGTGTAGAGGCTGACAGGGTCATTAGTAGCACTAAGCCATTTTCTGTCCAAGGGAGCAGAGAGGCAGTTACCATTTTTTAATATACTCTAGAGGGCCAAGAAGTTTGAGTGGTCTGTGGAGTATGAAGAGGCATTCCAAGGTTTGAAGAGGCACATTCAGCACTTGCCGACCCTCAAGAAGCCGAATCCATGGGAGGAGTTGTACTTATACATCACCTCATCAGCAGAGGCTGTAAGTGCTGTGTTGATCAAGGAAGAAGAAGGGACTCAACACCCGGTCTACTTTGTTAGCCAAGCATTGCAAGGACCGAAGAAAAGATATACGGAGCTAGAGTAGTTGGTGTTGGCATTGGTTCATGCCTCGAGGCTTATTTTCAGGCCCATTCTATAACTGTTCTAACTAATTATCCATTGAAATAGATTATGAACAAGCCGGAGGCGGCAGGGAGAATGATGAAATGGGTCGTGGAATTAGGAGAGCATGAGATTCAATTTCAGCCTCGGCACATAATTAAGGGTCAAGCCTTAGCTGATTTCCTCGTGGAATCTACTCGAATGACGGAGGAGTCACCCGAGTTAGAAGAATCAAGGCTCCCTTCTTGGAAGATGCACGTGGATGGTTCCTCTCATGTGGGAGAAAGTGGGGCATGAGTATTGCTTACCAGCCCTGAAGGGAAGGAATACCCGTACGCATTGCAGTTTGCATTCAAAATCACGAACAATGAGGCAGAATATGAGGCCCTGGTAATAGGTCTTCAGCTCGCTAAGGTATTAGGAGTCCGAGCTCTGCAAGCTTACAGCGATTCCCAGATTGTGGTTCAATAGGTGAATGGAGAATACGAGGTAAGGGAAAGAAGTCTGCAAAGGTTCTTGGAGTTGATCATGCCAATGCTGAAAGAGTTTGAAGCTTTTACCCTCACACAGGTACCGAGGAAAGAAAATATTAAAGCCGACGCACTGAGCAAGCTAGCCTCTTCTGAGCTGAAGCCAGTTCCAAACCAGAGACTATACATGGAGATGCTCGAGAAGAGGAGCTATGAAGAGAAACAGCAGGTAGCGGTGGTTGAAGTAGCAGACTCATGGATTGCCCACATAGTAACTTATCTTACCGATGGAACCACTCCAAAGGATAGGGTGGAAGCTCAGAAGATATGGGTTAGGGCTCCGTGCTATGTCATTCAAGAAGGTCATTGTATAAACGAGCCTACTTACAACCGTTATTGAGGTGTGTAGAGGTGTCGGAAGGAAGGCGTTTGATTTAGGAAGTACATAAATCACCTAATGGAAGCTATCAGGAGGCTAGGACGATAGTAAAAAAGATCCTGAGACTTGGGTATTATTGGACGACTCTGTTCAAGGAGGTGGAAAAGTACATTCGGTCATGTTTTCCATGTCAAAATTTTGCCCCTTTGATTCATGTACCTCAAGAGGAGATGATCGGAGTCACTGGTTCTTGGCCCTTTGCCAAATGAGGAATCAATCTAGTAGGCCCCTTTCCTACGGTGCCGGGAAGGGCTAAGTACCTGATATTGGCAATCGATTACTTCACCAAGTGGGTGGAAGCAGAACCTCTGACCAACATCTGAGGCTTCACTTGCGTGAAATTCTGCTGGAAGAACCTTATTTGTAGATATGGTATACCGAGGACCATCGTTACCGACAACAGGGCTCAGTTTGAGAATGACACCTTCAAGTCCTGGTTCACCAAATATAGGATAGAGCAGAAGCTAACTTCGGTGTACCACCCTTAGGCTAACGGGAAGGTCGAGGTCACGAATAGAACTATAGTCAATGGGATCAAGGCGAGGTTGCAAGGAGCTAAGGGAAATTGGATATGGGAGCTCCCTAGTATTCTCTGGGCCCATCGGACAACGGAGAGCTTAGCAACTTGAGAATCCCCATACAACCTGGTACATGGGGCAGAGGCAGTAATCCCCGCCGAGATTGGGGTGCCGAGCTTGAGGACATCGACACCATATTCAGATGAAGAGAATGGTGAACAACGTAGGCTAGACCTGGACCTGTTAGAGGAAAAAAAAAAGATGGCCTCTCTGCAAGAAGCCAAGGTTAAGGAGAAGGTGAAAAGGTATCACGACAGGCGTGTTCGAAAGGAGAGGTTTGTCCCAGGAGAGTGGGTTATGAGAAGAAGTGACAGAACCCACCAGGAGAAGAAAGGGAAGCTAGCTCCCAACTGGGATGGCCCTTATAAGGTGACAGAAGCCCACCCATGAGGAAGCTACATTCTAGAAGATTCCGATGGGAGGCAGATTCCTCGGAGGTGGAATATAGCTAACTTAAGGAGATTCTATGGATAATGGAGCCTCAAGAGTTGGATGAGGTTCGGGCATGGGTATGCATGTCCTCTGGCATGGATATTCCTCAGGGTTTTTTGAGGTTCTGGCATAGGTATGCCTATCCTCTGGCATGGATATGCCCCAGGAGAGTTTTTTAAGGTTCGGATATGGATATGCCTGTCCTCTGGCCGCTTCGGGAAGGGAGAATTAGGACATGTGGCCGCTTCGGCCCAGGAGATGTAATTTATCAAGAGATTTGAATTTTGAATGAAAGCTATTTTTCTCTATTGATTTATTTTGAAAAGCACTTTACATTCATATTACCTATCTATTACAAAGAAAGCTACAAACTATAAAATATATACAACTATTTGGTGCCCGACCCAGATGCACCATCTTGTCTCCAAGGTTGTAAATTGCCCAGGAAGAAATTAGAGGACATTAAATTGTCTATCACTAGAGCCTCTGTGAGTTCATCCTCAGACTTAGAATCAGATAATCTCACTATATTTTCCCCATCAGGAATAGGCTCCGTTATTCGTACTCCTGTACCTTTGGAGAGGCGGAAGTGAGAATGCGAATGAGGTACCTGGGGCTCGGATGTAGCTTCTACCTCGGACGACTTGGGAATCTTAGGCTGGCTCTTTCCCTTGGCTTTAGCTTTGCCCTTTCCTCTGCCATTGGCTTTAGCGCTTTCCTTTGCTTTTTTGGCCAAGTAAGCTACTTTAGCTATGTTCTTGACCTTTTTGATTCTCTTGTCCACCTCTTCTGTATCGAGGGAAAGAGAAATATCCTCATACCGCTCATAAGCGAAGTGGACTTCTATGCACTAAGGTATGCGCAGCAAAGAATGAGGGAGGTAAGTTCTTCCTCTCTCCTGAATCCGACGTTGCCATTCCCGAGCTTTAACAAAAGCTGGGTAGAATCGGGAGCCTTCTTGATCCCGGCCTTGGTCTTTCATGTGCTGAATAACGGATTCGAGAGTCGAGTGGATGTCTTTTAAAGGCGTAACCCCAACCATGCCATGCTTAAGGCCGAGCATGTGGTAGGACAGTTGGAGAATGGTTAGAGACTCTTGCAGAGTCCGATTTCGGACAGTGAGGGATCAATTTTCCCCTTCATATCGAATTCCTGCCTTCATTCAACTGTGCTTCTCTCCAGGCGCTTGAGTTTTGCTTGACAATAATAGTAGTCCCCCCACAGTAGCTCAAGTTCCTTGGTGACTCGGCATTGGAAGTTGTTGTGAATGGCCTCAAGTTCGCGTATCACCTCCTCGGCCTTTATTGCCTCAGTTAATTGAGAAGTGGCCAGAGCAAGGCAGCGCCTGAGTGATCCGAACCTCCCATGCACCATTTTCAGGAAAGCGCCAAGAGCACCTATCGAACCGAATTCCTCTGGGAAGTATCTGAGGCCCGCCTTGGTAAGCATCCTCTCACCTTGCCCACCGTCGAAGCACCACTCGGCCAGCTTCCTTTTTACAGAAGCTGGCATTGAGGACAGTTGGGGTTCGACGGCATCAGGCATAGACCCGATGTTCGGTATGGGTGGGGGAAGGAGTGTAGGCGTGATTCCCTACACTAAGAACATAAAGTAAATACTTAGAATTTAAAAAGAAAACTCGACAGGAATATTAACAAGGTTCGAAAATTGAAAAAATTCATTAGAAATAAAGCCATAATGGCTTGAAATTACAAAGAGTTAGAAGAGGCTATCTATACGTTAGCATTGGGTTCGGCAGCAGCTTCCTTTGGCTGAGGCTCTAGCACTTGGTGGTTCCCTCCATCCTAGGCCTTTAGTCTTGCTGTAGCCTCAGCCCACTGGTGAAAACTCATTTTGTCCGGGACCCCAATATGGCCCCTTCCTCATCTTGGACCACCGAGTATCCGAATAGGCTGGGATCGGCACAATACTCCAGGTAGTTCTCATTCATAGGAGACTCTGGACAGACCCCGAAGCTATTAACATCATCTGAGGTCAATAAGAGCCTCTTCAAAGGCAGCCGACCCCAAGACCTTGTGGACCAAGGCTGAACTGAACTCCCGCTGAGTTTCGTCATCCTGCTTCAGCGAGGTAATCTCTTTCTCAGCGGCATTCAGCCTCTCCTGTACCTCATCCAGCTTCTTCTGGAGTTCATGTGAGTGCGTCTCCTCTGCTTGGAACTTCCAAAGAAGCTCGGAGTTGTGCAGTTCAAAGGAGGAATTTACCAAGGACTGAAATCTGGGGATGGCCCCCAAAGTGCTCATGAAGTTAGAGCCCTGCACAAATGAGGTTGTTAGAAAGATTTGAAAGAGAAGTAAAAAGAGAAGAAGAAAATTGACTTACGATGTGGGATTTGAGGGGTTCGGGAGCCTGGGAAGAGGTGCGCATCATGGTCACCTCCTGCTCTGTATCTGGATGAATGGGAGAACCACCAATGTGGACCCTGAGCCTCTTAGAGCCCGAATTTCCCCCGGAGCTGCCGGCAGGATGGTCGCCTTGCCTCTTCAGAGAGAAAGAGCCCGAAGAATAGGGAACAGGAAATTGGAATCGGGGGTGAGTCACGATGCTTATCGCAGGGGCCCGAGTGGGAGCCGGTTGACTCACCTGAGGCCCAGGGCCAAGCTTTCCGGAACTTGAAGCTTTGGAGCCTCGGCCCCCTTTTGGCTTCGGTTGCTACCGTGGAGGCTTCTGTTGAGGTAGCTTCTGTTGTTGTTGCTGTGAGGATGACATGGCTCTGATAGTAGGGGTTTCTGAAATAGAGAAAATTTTAGAAAGCAAAAATATAAGTATTGAATAGAGTTAAGGTTACGGCTACGATCTTCGGCGGGCCAGATGACATAAAACCGAGGCTGGACAAATGTGCTCGGAGCGTAAATCTCCCGAGGCTAGAAATAACTAGCGTGGCTGGAATGATAGTATTCTCGGACATCAATAGGATAAGCCGATAGAAGAAGGTGATCCTCGGATACACCCTCGGGCATGAAAGCTACTTTGGCTTCAGAATGAAAAGAATCGTTCCAGGAGGGAGAAGGATAGACTGAGGTATCAAAGGAGTAGTAACCTCTCTCGGTCTAATCTTTAACAGATTGTTGTTTGTCTCGGACGAAGTCTTTGATGTTCGTCCGAGGAGAGAAGGTGAAGACCCCGGGGGTTTTAGTCAAATTAGAAGGGTGAATATAATAGAAGGATTGGAAAAGGGGGAGAGAAGAGGAGACTTGGCACCTGAAGCAGTTAACTAAGAAAGCCATTATTACCACTACTGCGTTGGGATGAAGTTGGGCAGGTGAAAGTTGGTAACAATCTAAAAGCTCGGAGACTAAGGCCGGGAAAGGAAGAGAGAGCCCGAAGTGCAGATGCACTCCCGGGATGCAAGCTACACTCGGCTCAGATCCTGGGCTGAGCAGAGTTAGCTTGGCATCAAAAGGGAATGGGGACAAAGATTCGGAAGACTAAGTCCTTAATTTCTGGGCTTAGAGAAAGAGGAGTTCTGCTGATGTGTAGACCAATGAAGGGGGAGGTAGAGTCTCTTAGGGTAACACGGGTTAAACCTGAATGATGTAAAGGTTGAGGCCGAGGCCCCCTCGGCCTACGCCGCAGAGGGACCTCAGGAGACTCGACGTCATCCTCAACCTCGGCTATTCTTATATTACAAGGGATAGGTTCGTCGAGATCTGGTCCGGGTAATCCCTGGCTCCAGCATCCGAATTGATAGAGCTATTCCCGGAGGTCCTACTAAATTGTTGCTCATACTCAAGTTGAGTCGAGGTATCCTCATTTAGGGAGCTAGATTGAAGGTTGGTAGAGTTAGTCATTATAAAAAATAATAAACCTATGAGAGAGAATAAGGTAAGGGAAAGAACACTTACGTGAAGTAGACTGAGAGAAAATCACGAGAGTAAGGTGGGAAAATAAGAAAGAGCAAAATGGGAGAAGGAAATCCTCGCAGTAATTATATAGATGGAGGAATCCCAAACATTGCAAAGCTTCCCGGTGCAAGTGGGGAGCAAGAAACGAGGAAACACAATAATATAATTGATTGCGGGAAAAAAGGGGCATGCAGTCACAACTAGGGAGACGTGCAACAACTATTTAGAGTGCTAGCTGTAAACTCGGGGGCCCCACTCAATTATTGCGGGACTTATAACATCGAGAAAATTGGTCGGGTAACCGACCCGCAAAGCATACCAGGTAAGATAGAGGTTGAAACTCTCTTCTCAGCAGAGCTTCAGCCTCGGGGGGCTAGTGATGATAGGTGATTAGGCCATGAATATGGGCCTGGCCCGGATATACGGGTCGACGCCCCGCAAGGACGATTGTCAGCTAGCTCGGCTCCTTTTGGGAGCACATGCTACAGTGTCAGACCCAGAGAACAAGGAGGTATAACTCACGTGCACCCTGTTCCCCAAAAGTACATATTAGTGACTCATCCCAGATGAGTCACCACTTTGGCCCCTGGCCAAACCATCACTATAAATACTCACATCAATACAGTTGCAAAGGTATGTAATATATTCTCTCTAGCTCATCTCCTTGAGTTATCGTACCTTTCCTCTTTAAATCCCCCACCTCATCATCACGCCGGAGTAGTTACCATCAGGTAGCTCCGGGGTCTTGTTTTGCAGGCCGCATCGTCTGAATCCACCAGCAGTCCGAGGCCCGGCCCTCTGGTGACGGAAGCAGCGGTGCAACATCAATAACATTTGAGTGTAGTTTATTGTAACTGAGTTTAGTTTAAGTAGCAAAACATAAGTTGAACCGGATAAGGTCTTAGTCGAAGTTGGTTGCCACCTGAAATTACTATTTTGCCCTCATGTTATTTTCCGTTCATGACAAGAGGCTACTGAGACTGTAAACTGTGAAGCCCAATTTTACGGTCAATGGATCGAAGCAACTCCGTCAACGCGTTAGAGTTGACGAAATCATTGAAAAATATATAATTTTACTTAATCGATCACTTTAACCCATGCCAGCTCAATTTATTTGCAACAGTTTAATTTAATTAAATTAAATTTAGTTCAATTAAATTTAGTTCGATTAAATTTAATTTGACTTTAAAAATTCAGTTTAATTAAATAATATTTAGTTCAATTCAATTCGACTCCAGTAAATTCAGTTTAATAAAATTTGATTTAATTTAACTTCCAATTTTGCTTAATTAATTTAAATTTGAATCAGTCAAGTTTGATTCAATTCAAATAAATTCAGTTTAATTCAATTAAATTCAATTTAGTTTAATTAAATTTATTTTAATAGTAATAAATTCAGTTCAATTAAATTAAATTAATTCAAATTAATTCAGTTGAGTTCAATTCAACTAGACCGGACCTACTGTAAACAAAAATACAATCTTTTTGTGATAGAAGATTCCGCTGCTGTAAGAAGATTACTGGACCGCGAGAGAAGAACAGCCTGAAGAACAAAAGGGGAGGTAAGAATGAGATATATCAAAATCATTAGACTATGGATTCCTGGTTCTTGAATTCAGGGACCCTTTTTGGTGATGGAAAATGGGCGGTTGTCTGTCTGATGAATTGAACCCAATGACTTTCACTATCCCTAAAGGTACCTCTTTTTCCTGCTTTAAGGTGTCGTTAATGTTAATTCGCTTCTTTTATTGACTATTGAGGTTTTTCACCATGAGTGCTATGATTGGACTCGTGTTTTATGAGCTTTTTAATATGTAAAGTTGGTTTCTTTTATGCTTATATTCGAGTCTTGCTGAACTTTTTTTGGTGTGGTGTAAGTTTTCTTTTTCCAGCTGCGAATTCGAGCTTGTGCTTTTCTTCTTGAATGACCTGAGTTGCCTCTACAGTTGAAACCGAAAGGAAACATTTCTTGAGGTTGTACCGATTTTGGAATTTTAATAATGTGCTTAAGCTCATTGCATCAGTTCTTGTAAAAGAGATCTTTCTTTAAATGTTGCTCAATCAGCGTTGGTATATGATCTTTGTCACGTGAGTTGAGATTGTCCTGCTTTGTGATCTTGATCGAATTTGCAGCTGCTTTCTAGACTAAGCTTTATTTTGTTGTGTTACTGATTCATTTAATATTATCATGCAGTGTTAGTGGTTTGATTTTTCTCTGTTATTAACATGTAGTGTGCCACTGTGATGATACGGAATGAAAAGAAAAAATTTTAAAATCGAAGAATGGCTTCATAGTAAGATAATAAGCTTTGGTGGGAGACTTTGGAAGATGATGAAGTGCATTTCGTTCGGGGATTGTTTGAGAGTTAATGAAGCAGTTGATTCATCCAAGTCTCGGGCAACCCGAGACTACTCAGCAACAGCCAGTGGATTTTCTTCTCGTGCTGGTAAAACTGATAAAAGGTTGACACAAGCAACATAGAAGAAGCAGAATCATCGTTGCGTGAGAGTGGCTACTTAAATTATGAGGTTGGTGAATCTGAACTTCCAAATTTTCTTAACCGTTTCAGACAGATTTTCCCAACCAATCACCATGTAAATTATAATCCTATCTCTGGCCGAAATCCTTTATGAAATCTAGTTTTAGGTCATCTGGTCAAAGGCAAAATGCCAAATATTGTAGCATGTGCCAGTTTCTTGAAACTGTACTTCAAATGTGTATGCCTCAAGGATAAACAGATCTGTACTAGAATTTGAAATAATGTTCTGAGGAAATAATAGGTTAGCATTGGCATGATGGTTAGAATTCAATGTACCTTACCTAGAGGCTGGGGGTTTGAACGTCATCCATTGTGGTCGATCAAATTACAAGATGCAGGTTTTATTGGACTTAAAAAACAAATATTGTTAGAATTTGAACTTGGTTACATACTTACATACATGTGTGTGTGTTGTCTATTGACTTCTGTACATATTTTTAGTGATAAAGAGTATCTTAATGGCTAAGGCTCGTTGCCATCTTGAGATCCAAAAATGATCATGAATTCTGTTTGTGACCCTTTGCAGACGGAGATTTCTAACTTCATCAGTATTTAGTTTCTTAAGTGCACATAATATAATATCACCTACTTCTGTATTTTTATGAGTATGCTTTTAGTGGAGCATTTAAAAAACTTTGTAATTCTGTAGGAAGCTAGAGATCATTATTGGGGCGCCTTGCGTATCAAAAAGGAAATGTGTAGGGTACTCTTCAAGTTTTTGAGGGGATAGACATTACCTCTTTGGCTTGAAGATAAATATTTCTATTGCTAGAAGTTATTCCCACAGGCGGCTATCGCAAAGTGATAGTGTGCCAGTTATGTAAATGCTGTCACTTTGCTCTTTGAGGTAATTTTTCTGAAAGCAAAACCATTTATGGTTCTCTGGAGATTTCCAGGTTATTCCTTCCCTATTCAAGTTTGAGTGCTAGTATTTTTACTTGAAGGCACCCTTTATAGTAATTAATCAGCAACTCATTCAAAGGGCATATGAACAAATCTTTCTACTCTGGGATGATACTATGGTGTTCTGGATGTTGGCTCATTTAGTCTTCAACAGGAAGAATTTTTTTCTGAATGATTTGGATGCATTCAATTTTTATATCACCCGATCTGAGACTTAAGCATCTATATTGTGAAGTTCCAGAGGCGGCTTAATCATGTAAATAAATTTTGGATACCGTGGAAGCTGCAGCTCCGAAGGCTTGCCGGAAAATTTTGCTCCTGAGAGCAAACTGTTGGATACTTTAAATAATGCTGTTGAGCTGCTTCCAGAGTTTTGGAAACTTGCTGATGAGCCTCGGGAAGCTATTTCATGTTATAGGCGAGCTCTTCTGTATTGGTGGAACCTTGATATTGAAATCAGAGCAAAGTTAGAGAAGGAATTTGCTACTTTACTGATGCAGCTCCTCCAATTCTCCGCTTTCAAACAGAGGGTTCCTTTATTACCACAAACAATATTGAAGAGGCTGTTCTTCTACTTCTGATTTTGCTAAGAAAGCTTGTGCTCAGCCAAATTAGATGGGATCCATCGGTATTGGATCATCTCATTTTTGCATTATCCATAGGGGGTGGACTTGGGACGGCTTCTCTTCAGGTTGAGGAGTTGCCTTTTGGAGTCATTGAAGAAAGATATAAGTACGCTACTCTTGCTTTATGTTACTATGGTAGCGGAAAGAGCTTGGTGGCTTTGAATTTATTAAGGAACATGTTGAATGACAGAGAATGGTAATTGTGTACTTCGGTTGTTACTAGCTTCAAAGATCTGCGGGGAGAATCCCGATTAGCTCGAAGAGGGGTAATAAATGCTCGGAAGGTACTTTCTTATCGTGGTGGAATGTGTGACCATTTGACAAGTGTATGTAATCACTTGCTTGGAGTTTCACTCTAAGCTTCGTCTCAAAAGGCGCCTTCTGATTCTCAGAAGTTATCAAGACATTCTGAAGCACTTTAGGCCCTCTAAACTGCTCGAACAATGAGTGGTGAAATGAACCCTAATTTGCTATTCCATCTTAGCTTAGAAAATGCTGAACAGAGAAAGTTGGATGTTGCTTTGTAATTAAGCCAAGGAATTGGTGAAAAGTGAAGCAGGATCAAATCACAAGGGATGGATTCTCTTAGCCCGCATACTTTCCGCTCAAAAAAGTTACAAAGCAAATTGCAACATCATACAAATGTCATAAAAAACAAAATTTAAAATTTAAACCACCTCTATGGATGGGAGGATTATTTACGGGTCCTCACCCCAAAAGATGCCCAAAGGCTAAAGTTTCCCGTAGGCTTACAACATGTAGCCCGTAGGCTTACAACATGTAGCCCGAAGGCTATATCTCCTCGAAGGGAGGCAAAGTGAGGGATTAGGAGAAGTGTCTAAAACTATGTCTATCTATGATCCTTCTCCCTACCCAATAAGTAAAGCTTACAGAGAATTTTCTAAACATATAACTTGCTAAATATTCTCTGCAGCTATGGCGGTAACACCATATGTAACCTATAAAAAACAGAAAAAACCGAAAAAACT
>JAAGWI010062725.1:0-10066 GCA_012274505.1 Galium porrigens var. tenue
AAAAATAAATAAAGGTGACTTCAAGTGTACAATGGCCACGCAATTCCTGAATTGCCCGAGCCCTTCCGAGTCCCCGACAGTTCCAGCTGAGGATACTCATTGGCCTGGGCAGGACTGAGTGCTCACCTCAGTCTCTGCCTGTACTTCACCCGCACCTGCCACGGTAGGGGTTGATGCTCTTTCCTCTTCGGTATCAGTAATCCTCATCCTCTTTCCTTCAGCTGGTGAGATGTCATCCTCCTTCTCGAGAGCCAACTTTCTCTTCAGGTTTCTCTTTCCCCCTGTCTCCATCTCTGTTTCAATGACTCCATTCGTCCCCTTAGTACCTTTCTTAAAGGTGCATTTTGATGCTTTCGGACTAGCCAGTTTTGCTGCAAGTTTTTGTGCACTAGGGCGCTACTTCTTAGGGTTTTCTTCCTCTTGTAGTTCAAGATTCTCTTTGCTAGCAGTTTCGCATGTGTATCAAATTGAACCGAGACATCTTGCAAGAACGGGCTCAATGGAACCCTAATCTCTTCATCTTTCTTCGAAGATGTCTCGTAAAGCACTAAAGTTGTATCACTTTTCTCTGGGCTAACCTGTATCCCCTCAACTTTGGTCTCGGCTACATGTAGTTTGGGACCAACACCATTACCATCCCAGTCAATACCAAATTCACCATCTTCCTTCTCCATGTCTGGTATCACAACCTCGGTGAGCTTCTTGGTCGATGTCACATTTGAAACCTCATTATGTTTTGATTATGAATCCATCATTATCATGCTATCCTCGCTGCCCACTTTGTCCACCGATTGTGTTTCTATCATAGCTTCGATGTCTCGAGTAATCCTAGCTATGACCTCCTTCACTCGGGGATCATCATTAGTCTCACGACCGTCCCCCTTGTTTTTACTAAACTGCTCCAGCACCATTCTTTCCATCAGAGGTCGCATAAAACTCACCGCTTGATCATATTGCAGCACATTAACACCGGTTTCAGCGACATTTCGATTAGTGCTTTCAACCACTAGCTTCTTGCAGCTGGAAGTGGGTTTCTGTGGTGTTGAGACCCGTTGTGGTCGTGCCTCTGCCCTCTAAAACATGTTCCGACCACCGCTCCATCCCCTAAACGGTGACTGGTTCAGTGAGTAGTGAATTTACTCCTCCTCCTCTAATGCCGCAGTCATTCCACCCGTGACCCATGATACCATAAAATACACAAAATGCCGTGAGTTTCTCATACACTAATGGCATATCATGCGACACACCCTTGAGTTTCTGAACTCTCTTCAGAGGCCTGCGGATATCCAACTCGACGCGAATCCTCAAATATTCTCCAATTATGCCGCCATCCATGTCCTTTTCAAAGGAGATAAATCTCCCGATTGAGTTTCCAATTGTTTCAGCAATGGCCAAGTTCAGTTTCTCCCTTGGAACTTTTTGAAAGTGCACCCAAAATATCGCCGTGTTGAAATCAACTTTCAACGCAACCATGCCCGCACACGGTTCCCGAAGGATTAGCAAATTTCAATCGAAAATCCAAGGTTGTGATCCATAAACCCTAGCCCTCTCTTTAGGGTCTGGGAATTCAAATTGGTAAATATTATTGCCTAGGGTTTTGCATTGAAAACCCTCGCACAAACCCCCAAACTCTCAAAAACACCGTATGGATGTTTTCGTGCGGGATCCGTCGCAGCGCAATCAGTTTGCCCATGAGAATCCGATCCATATCATCGCTGTTCTCTGCCGGATCCTCCAAAACCTCCGGTTCGTCCTCCT
This sequence comes from Galium porrigens var. tenue, assembly GCA_012274505.1. Classification (NCBI taxonomy): domain Eukaryota; kingdom Viridiplantae; phylum Streptophyta; class Magnoliopsida; order Gentianales; family Rubiaceae; genus Galium; species Galium porrigens. The sequence goes on from JAAGWI010062725.1 coordinate 1,759, forward strand.
CCGCTGCAGTGAGCGAAAGCTTTGGAATTTTCTCCATCGCCATCAAGTTCTCCATGCCTTGTTTGCTTGTTTCGATCGGTGCTGATCGGTCGAAAACCCTGTTTTTACCGTGAATATTACGATCTCCTGTAAACCCTAGAAGAGAGTTTAGAGAGAGAAAGGTCAACTAAATATTATACTTGAATTAGGCCATATTCTCCTGTACAGGACCTAATGATCCGGTGAACTATATCTGGTATATAATTGCCTCAGTTTACTACTAATAGCATACTGATTGCATATTCAATGTAGAAATGCAAGCAGAAACTGAACATTATGGTGTGTGAAGAAACAGCTCTAATTGTGATTATTTATTAGATACAGTTCTCATAGGAACTTTCAAATGCTTGAAATTCTGTTTATTCGGTTTATGTAACATAGAAAGTTGTCACTTAAAAATCAAATCAAATGAAAACATTACATTGTTAAAAGAAGCACTAATTTACAGGAGGATCGGTGTTTAACGAAAGCTTAGTTATATTTTGAAGGCGTTTCGATCTTTTTCAGCTCACACTGAACTAGCATTAACTAAGACATAAGTCAAACCAATATTATCTCAGCAATGAATTGTTAAATTCAGGATTTACACCAAAATTTAAAAAACTCAAAATTATACCACTACTTATTAAAAATTCAAGAGTTTTTAGCTTTAAAAAATTAGCCTTTTAAATAATGGTGGCCGCAAGTGTGGAAAGTACTCCAATTATAAGGGAAAGTACTCCAATTTCCAAACACGAAAGTACTCCAATTAAATAATGGTGGCCCCAAGCTTAAGTAGCAACACATTGCGATTTCGTGTTTGGAAATTCAAATGAAAGCTTTCTTCTTCAGGGTTCCAAGTTTAAATTATATACTGCAACTATATATTACGATAGTTTTGCTAATAAACGTCGTTCCCTCCAGATCTATAATAATTTAATACAAACCGTAAAACTAACACTATATATATATATTTTACAACGTTTAAATGAAAATTTTATTAATAAAAATAATTAAAAATATTATAATAAAAGACTAATAAGTTGTTATAAAAAACACATAAAACATACTTTATCTAGTAAATCCATGACCATGGAACCAATTAGAGGTACATGTGCATCACCTCTTCTTTTCGCTTTTTCTTTGGTCAGAATACTCATCTTCCTCATCTCCTAATATAATCCATGACCTTGGCGCCGGGGGTGCAGCACCAGTTGGAAGTTTTCTACTTGTAAGTGACTTAATTTGATCAGAATAACTTGTCGAAATGGTTAGTTTTGACGGTGTTTTGCGTTTATTTATATGGATCAGCCAGGGTTCGGCGTCCATGCCACTGCAGCAGAAAGTGGTGAGCTCTCTAGTCCACCTATTTGGGGACTCCGGCTACTTGCGCAACTATTGGGGGATGATAAACTTGGTACAGCTAGCAGATGTATGTCATGAATACTGTCCACTAAAGAACAAATTTATATAGCTTAAATATAACGTTGGATTAAATTTCTTAAGAGATGGCAATATATGGAACGGAACTAGTACGTGTTAATTCATTTTCTGTTACAAAGTATTTGAAAACGTTTGCATAAAGAGACAAGAAAAAATATACTCCCTCTGGCTCATAAATAACTTCCTATTTTTTGTCAACTTTCTGAAACCATGTTTGAGCATAAATTTCAATTGGTACAATGGTTACAATGTTCTTATGTTATACTCCCTCCGCCCCCTATGAAGAATCCAATTGCTTTTGGTATAATTTTTAAAAAAGCTGATGTGGCGCTAATGCGTATGGTAGGGTTGTTGAAGTATGTGACAGAAAGTTAATATTTTATATTAAATTTTTTTCCAAAAATGGAATTGGGTAAATATTTTTGGGACGGACCAAAAAGGAAATTGGACACATCTTAGAGGGACGGAGGGAGTATATTTTTGGATTCTATGAAACATCTAGATTCTATGAAACATCTAGTTTCTAAATATCAAAATTTTATACAAAACTAACATGTATAACAAAAGTTATTGATGATCAAATATAGATTTAGAGATTTGTAAAAAAAAATAGGAACTTATTTCTGGCATGGAGGGAGTAAGAAATTAAACACTGGATATCATATTCAGAATATTCTGTAAGATAACATGATCACTATGTATATGAGTGAGGAATATATACATGCAGAAACATGATCACTATGTATATGAGTGAATGAATTGTACGATAAAGAGCTCATATATCACCTCCTAATACTTTTGCAGATTCTTTAAGAGTAACTCCGATGTCGCGTAAATATTCGACAGCTCCCTTCTCAACCGGTTTATAGGTTTTGCGACGTGCAGCTTTTGGGTTGTTTGGTTCCGAGCTAATTAGTGTTGGGACAATATTAGAAGCCTCTGCCTGCAGTCCGGTTGGGACATTAGAAGCCTCCATCTCCAAATTCCGAATATATTCATGCCATTCAAAACAATCAAAATCAACCGATTCCATATAACGACAATCAACCGAGTCCATATCGATCGAGAGTTGCGCTATCAACTGTAACAAAGCAGAAAGAGAGAGGAATCGTACGTTAATTTAAAAGTGCATTATATATAGAGCGATTAGTTTAAAAGTGCATGCATGCATGCTTTTCGAAAAAGAAAACAAATTAAGAGAGGTATATAATTAAGAGAATGCATGCCTGAAACTTGATCAGCAACAATTCAGGCAGTGGAAGTGAGAGCAATTAATGATCCAGACTCGGCCTTTTATAGGGTATAACATTGTCCAATTAAAGGGTCAAATGGTAATTAATGTAATTTAGTCAACTGAACCCTCATAATAACGGGGCTCAGAATATGTACTGAACCCCAAGTTGAGGAGCTGCATTACTCCATCACGTAAGATTTGATAAAATTATAGCTCCAAAGCTCCAAATTAAGTTCTCGCTTTGATGATGTCATGGATTAAGAATTCTAGCATGATAGTACTCCAATGCATTAAGAATTCTCAATCCTGTCGTTTTCCACTCCGGCCAACCTCGGTGCATGCTTCATAGCAGACCACATTTTCTGTTTCTTTAAGACCACATTCTCGTTTATTATCAAAAAAAAAAAAGGAAAAAAACCACATCCTCGTCACTCTCTTTTGTTTTTATTGTGATTGATAGTACTCCAGATCCGATTTAATTTGATTTGACCAATTCCTATGTTTTGTAGAAATTTAACTTCTAATTGTTGATGAACATATTGGTAGACTTCGGTCGTACTAGACCGTCTTTGTTTGATGCAATTAATTGGTTCTACGGGAGTATGAATAATTACATTTTTTTATCACACATCAGACCTTAGGTTGAAATTAAAATTTTCAAATGTAATAGGATGAACCACTTTTCAGCATAATTTTCAAATTTAACAATATGAAAAGACATTTGTTAGAAATCATGTTTATGTTGAAAATAGGGGAAACATATAAATTTTCTGGCAATTAATTAGTTCATGTATAATTTTTTAGAAGGTAGTTCATTTTGACTTTGTATTAAAAAAAATAGCTTCAAAAGCCTTCTAGTTTTTTTAAATAAACGAATAAAATTATTAGTTAGAAATGACATTAACTAACCAAATACATACACTTGAGGCAAGTTATATCCGTGTATTTGGTAATATAATAATGTGCATGTTTGTTTAAGTAATGATGCATTGTAATTTTTTCCCTTCAAATTTATGTGTGTTGTATGCACAATTACTAACATGAGTGGAATGCAGATCCATAATATGTATAATGAACGTGGAGACTTGGATTACCTTGAATATGATTATAGGAATTGCATAAAATGATTACCGGCCAAATCCAATTCCTGTCCTTTTCTACATGAATCCAAATGGAATTCTCACCAATATTATTTATGATGGAATAAAAGTTTTGTCTGTTTCTCATATTTTGCACTTTGTTGAAAAGGAAATATTGACTTTTATCCTCTGAGCTGTGAGTCATCATGTGACCCAACTTCACATTTCTTAACAAATAAATTCAAGTTAATTGACCCATATAAACATTATTATTTTTGTGTAGATCATAGCATTTCATCACAATTTCGAACCACCAATGATAAGTTGATAACCAAAAGAGCCTAGGTAAAACAATCTCCACGAGATTACAATGTGTGATAATTAAGTATAGTAATATTTTTATCAGTTCAAATTATAAAACTGTAATATGTTGAATTCACCGTAACAAATAATATATAAATGTCAACTTTTTATTTATTATATTGTACGTAACTAAAAAATATCAAATTACAAATTTGTGTTTTGAAGATTGAAAAGAACATGTGAGATAACGAAACTTATAATAATTAATTATCAAATTTGTGTTTTGAATATTGATGAAATGTCACATCCCTGAAAATGAGAGAGAGCAAGTGGGAGTGTTCAAATGTCAACACTATCGAAATATGTTTTGAATATTCCATTGCTTTCTTTGCTGAAATCATCTTCGATGGATCGTAGCACAGCATTTGCACACACACACACACACGTCATTTCAGTTCACAACGAAATTGATTCCACTCCTCTAGCTTGTCACAAACCCTAATCGGGTTTAATGCAATATTTTCATTTTATAATTAACAAAAAACGTCAAATTTATAACCTACGATCCATTTTGAACCCTTAGCAAAAGTAATTAAAAAGTAATGAACTCAAGTTACTAAGGCGGTTGAAAGTTGAAACACGCACACACACAGTTGCAAACCTTCTCTTTATATTTATGTGTAAATTTTATTTTGCCTGGTGTAAATATTACGAGAGCGATCAGCTATCCACGTCAGCAATATCTTGCATGGTGTAAATTTTATTTTGTTTTTATTGTGAAGAAAAATTCACATTTTTCCAAATTTTATTTACATTTTCCAAATTTATGTATCAGTAATATTATGAGGCTGAATAAATTATGAGGCTGAACAACGTAGACGAAAATATCGAGAGACGGAAATATTTTAGCATACTCTCTAGCTATATATGTGAAGGAGACCCTGGTTGATAGCAAGATCTGGACCTCTCCTTCTGATTTATTTATATTTTGAAGAATATCATTCATAATGTTGGAAATCGTCCAACCGCAATTACAATAAGTGGAATCAAACTAAATGATAAATCAGACTAATTGTCAAGCATAATCTCCTTCTGAGTTTTAACTATCAAACAATACTGAACATTGGCTTGAATAAAAAAAAAATTCCTTTAAAAAAAAAATGAACCATGTAGAATTAAGGGAAGAGATACAATATATAGAAGAAATATTAAATTTTAGGGTAGTAAATACGAGAAAAGTTAAATGATTAAGGAACCTATTTAAATTAGCAATTAAATATTTTTCATAGATCACGGTTAATATAATGTTAGTGAATAATATTGATACATGGAAAAATATGAAATATAAACTTTGACTGAATTATATAATAGCTTGACAATTAGGTAGTTGGTTCAAAGGATAAGGAAAAATGACCACCTATCTGTTCAGAACCATGAAGACCGACAAGAAGAAAAAAAAGGAGAGAAACGAAAGCACCTTAATTAGCCAATGGTAAGGAAATTGGCAAACATTTTTTTTTAAGAAAACATAAATTGTAAGAAATAAAAAACTTGGCAGCCAATTTATAATTAGGAAGCTACTGTCCGAATAGAAAGTTTTGGAAGGAACATTAATTAATTCAATATAGACACAAAAATGGTGTGTTTTGTTTTTCCTAAAGACAGATAGTCAAAGAAAACAGTAACATTTATACATCCTTTTAGATAGAAGGTTTTGGACCTTTTAAATAATATTTGCAGTTCGTTTGACCAGCTGATATTCTATTTAGCTATCTGAATTTATAAAAGCAAACACAAAAAATCTATTTTCCCTTATTTTAATTCAAAAGATGAAGTAGCAAAAGTATTTTCTTTTAGTGTTTAAGAAAATTAAAAATCAAAACTTCAATTTAAAATTCAGCATTTATTTTGCAAACTATCAAATAAAAGTAAAACAGAACTGTATGAATAATAAACAAAAAAAAAAAAAAATCATACTCCAAGAAGTTATAATAGAAATTATATTTATTGTTCAATGGTGTGAAATATGAAAGTTGATTTAATCTTCTAAATTAATATAATAAAATTTTGAGAAAGCCTCTATGGTGAGGCAGGTTGATATTGTTTGATAATATAATGAGATTCATATCAGATGTGAGGTACCATTATCATATCAGAGGTGGACGCCTAGAGATAGAAATTATTGTGCTCATTCGCTAGCTAGTCACGCGAAATTGAGCTCTGAGAATATCATTGTATGGGATAGCCCCAACCGTTTTTCTTGTCAATAAATACTGGACGATTTCCAGTACCTTGAAATTTTATTAAAAATTTCCTTTAAAAAAAAAATCAGATACCACACAGTGAGAATTACTCATACAAATGTTTGTGTAAAATTTTATATATTGTATTGTAATAATATAATAATTATGCAGTGGTTTGAGTTATATCCGGAATTCCAAGCCAATCCATTTTATATAAGTGGGAGTCTTATGCTGGAATTTACATACTCACCCTTGTAACTGCTTTGGACAATGGTACCTATTTTTTTCTCTTTTTAATTAAAACTCACTAAAATAAGTATATTTATTTTTTTTTCCGAACCCTTAAATGAAGCATGTTAAAAGAGTTTATATAGTTATACAATGAACATATAGAACAAAATCTAGGATAAGGCCATTCAATAAAAAGTAATAAAACAATATTTAATTAATCTGCTCTCGTACGTACGTGCAGCAAAAAGCTGCGGTGCAAAACCACAAATCAATCTTAAGCTTAGTAAAATATTAATTATTGTGATTTGTGTGGGTAGATTAAAAAGATGTGACAAAATTTGGATATTAATATGATGAAATATATTAATTGCAGGGTTACCTTAGAGGAAATGGTGCTTGCGACCAACATTTCGATGGAGATAATGCCTTGGTTCATTTTGCCCACGGTATGGATCTCGTCCCCGACAAGGCAAGTTATTTATATCCTTAATCAATCATAACGCCACATTTCCACTAAACAATAAAGATACGATGGAACCGTTGTGCATGGCCTTCCGGTGCACAAGTGTAATAATTGAATAAGACTACTTTTTTAGATCATTACGAAGTGGGATTGTTTTTTAAAAAAGAACATATAAAGTGTACTAATATTAGAAGAAATGATTGAGAAAAGTGTGATAGTATTAGAAAAGAAGTGTGAAAAGTTAGAATAAATTAAAAACGTAATATTATTAGATCATGAAAGAATGGAAAAAATGTGATAGTTGAAAATGTGAAAAATATTGAGCATATAAATTAAAATTGCGATAGTGATTCCATCCAATTGGTCGGCCATTTTGCAACTTGAAAATCTTTTTGAAATCTCCAGATTATGACGTTCATCATTTTTATCCTATATCTTCACCAATTTTACCAATTGGTGTTCTTAGGTTTAATACTTTTTAATTATGTATATATAATAAGGATAAATAAAAAGTTGATATGTAAAAGCTATTTATTACGATGAAGTTAATAAATATCATATGGTAATATTCTTACCTGTATATCATTTTATTGTGTGGTCAAAATTTAATAATGTTGATAGAAGAAATCTTTCCAGTTTAGTGTGGGACAAAATCTTTCCAGTTTAGAAATCTTTCCAATTTAATAACTCATCATTGATATTTCGTTACCTAAGTTATTTTGGTTACCATTGGTGCCGGTGGTTCAAAATTGTGATGTAATGCTATGATCTTTGAAAACATTAATTTATATAGGTAAATTTGAAGTTGAATTGGTTTTTTAAGAATTGTGAAGTTGAGTCACAACTCAAGGGAATACATTTGATACGTGGTAACTTTTAATTAGGGTGGAAGACCAGCACAAATATAAGTAGCATACAAAATTTTGTGAGAAAAGAAAGTGCCGAATATGAAAATACATCCAAACTTTTATTCGATCATAATGGTGTACAAGTTGGCAGTGTTAACTTACGCCGGAACTCTGAGTCTTAGTATACTCCCTCCGTACCAAACTAAATTGTACAGAATCTTTTTCACATTTGCCAATACAGACATTTGACTGTAAATATCTTTAATTACATGTATTAGCAACACATAAAAAATTGATATTTGAATACTATATGTGACGATGAATCTAGTGATATCACATATGATAATATTAATGTTAATATATTTATTCAAATATATGGTCAAAGTTTAAAAGTAAATAGTGTCAAATAGTAAAGTGTGCAGAGAGGGAGTAATATAACTCCGGCT
>JAAGWI010062761.1:0-18063 GCA_012274505.1 Galium porrigens var. tenue
TAAAGGGGATCCACACATCGGTTCAATTAACCCAGGCCCAAATCGAACCCGCTATGATACCATATTAAATTATTATGGGATCTCAGGCTTCCATCCTAAAACCAATTGGTATTAGGAGGAGTTAACCTTTAACCTTATATATTAGTTATTAAGCTTGTAAGAAACCAATGTGGGACATTATCTTTCAACAGACGATCAACTCAGTTTTTGATGGGAATAACACAGATAAACATATTCTTATATTTGAGGTTTGCTGAGTTGATCAAGGTTATTCGTCCACATCTTTGATAGGACCTTGTACCTTTGTCAAAGTTCAGAAACACAAATGTCTTAATTCCTCAGGAGGAGGAGATCACGCGTTGAAGGTGCTTCAAGATCAGAGGGAGTCTGATCAAGGCGGATCGGCAACAAGGGGAGCTTGCAAATTTTCATTTAAGTTTAGTAAAGATAAGTACAAATAACTTGTAAAATGTACTGTGTTCTTTTACTATTAGTGGATGGTTTCTGAACTTGACAAGTCCCTGCAGATGTAGGTAATTTATCACCGAACTGCGTTATAAATTCCTGTGTCATTTATTCTTATGTTATAACATAACTAAAACAGATTAAAAAGGGGACATACGAATAGTATTAAAAGCTGGTAAAACCAACTTTCAATCTACGTAAAATTAAGCAAATTATATCTCGTTGACACAATGTTAAATAAACATCCTCACAGTTCATCATCTTCATCATTAAATAATAGAATTGGTAATGAAAATGTACAATTGGTATACTTAGCACCTTTCTTGAAAGTGCCCAAAAATATAATTTGAAACAACAATAATATTACTCAATTTGAGTATGCAAGATTTCTATGTTCTGGGGACAATCAGTATCTTTGATCTTATTATCATTGCTTCCTGGCCTGCAACAACATAGTAAAAAACCTATAGTGAGAATTGATAAGAAACCAAAAAACTAACAAAGCAGAAATTTTCCTAATAGCAAATGAACACAAAAAAACAAATTACCTTCAAATATTTCTTGTGGAGCTTCATAGCACCAGTGCAGGCCTTTTTTGCGTCCAAATTGCCGGTAATGTCATTTAATATCTGAGTAAGCAGCCACAGATGAAAGTTAGGAGCATAAAAAGAAACAGAGAAATCCATATTCACCAATAGGTCATCAAAATCTCAATGTGCTATATTTCAGACAAGGGAATTTTGCGAAGATTATCGGCCTCACCTTAACAACATCATCAAGTCCTCGAGCTTCTGTCAGTAACTTGGGACTTTTGTCTTTCAGAACACTAGCTACTAGGAAAACAGAAATGGGAAGGGGTGCTTCATCGCTTTTGCCCGCATTTTTAATGTTATCTCTCTCATATTTCCCGTAGTGTCGGGTTGACTTGTGTTTCCCTTTCGACCCTTCAGATCTTTCAGCATGACCCTCAGTCTCCTCGTATGCAGAGAACAAGTCTGGATGATACTCCAACGCCCACATCATCTGTTACAAGAAAATCAACATTTTGAAGCATCTGAAACCTTAGTTTCAACTTTCAAGTAGCCTAATAAAAAGAAAGAGAAAATTTTAATTTGAAAGAAAAGGAATCAATATTACCTCCCATAGGTATAACGAATCACAAAAAGAGAACTCTCTACGGAATAATACCATAAGCATTCGAAATGCAAACAAATAATCACCTCCACCAAGGGTCTCTGCGTGCAAGACCAAACACAATCTCGTCAGAAGTCACTATAAGTATTATCTCTCATCAAGGGATATATAATTTTAAAAATGGCGCTTAACACAGCCATCATACACTTTTGCATATAGTTACATGATATATATATATATATATAGAGAGAGAGAGAGAGAGAGAGAGAGTGTGTGTGTGTGTGTGTGTTCAAACATTAACATTGAGTAAGTAGCAAAAAACGTAAGAGAAAGACATCTTAAGTGAAAATCCCAACTTCCACGCACAAGAAAGCCATAGGAGAAATAAGTTGCTGACTTGAATAACTAACACGAATCTAAATGAAATCTCTCCAAAACATAGATTTGAAGTGGTAACAGATGATGGTTAAAGAGAAGGTACCTAAGTGCTGGTGAAGCTTAGGATCAATAACTTGAGTAACTGAAGCTAGACTGCTAAGTTGTGTCTCCACTCCAACAGAGCTCTCAGTGCATCTGAAATTTCCTCGCTTTGAAGTTGCAATAAGAATAAATCCAATCAGTCTGATAACATCTTAGTTTGCAATAAGGACTATATATGAGAGAATACTTACTAATCTCCGCATTAACCGTTCAAAGCACCAATATGCATCGGCTTCATCTTCCAGAAGCATTATCATAGGGGAGCAAAGATCACTCATTCCTGCTCAGCATGCACATGTAGTTCAAATATCAAAAAATGTAAACAGTATGGAAGATGAACGGTAATCTATGACTTATTTGCTAATCCGTATTCAATAAGTATACTGTGAGTAATTCACCTTGACAATAGCCAACATCTGTGTCTGTCCAGGCATAAACAGCTAAAATATCCCAAAGTCTTGCCAAATTATTTTTAGTTTCGTAAAACACTAGTGTCCTATCTGTCCGGTGCACATCCAGCCCTGGAATGGGTATTAAAAGAAGGATATGATGAGGCTATCAAGAACCAGCATGACACGAGATTGTGAAAAATGTACAAGAACTAAGACAAACCTATTTGATGTAGTGTAAGTTTCCATTGGATTACTTTCTTGTCTTTTGGGTCATAAACAGAATCTGCAATCAAAGAAATTAGATACTTTTCCTTATGGTGCGTATTCATTATAATTAAAGAGGAAGCCGAGAATTGTTGTACCCTTTCCATGGTTAAGTGCTGCTATGTCCAAGTTTACCTCTTGAAGCACTAAAGGATCTTGAATGGGTTCACCGTCTTCAGTGATAATGGGTGCTGTAATGAAGTTGCCACTCCCAATCAAGGGAAATATCTGCCGGCACTCTTCTTTCAAAATGGCGTATTTTGTCCTGAAATAAAACTAATATATTTAGAAATGAAATTGATATGCACATAAAGGTTGAAAAAACAATGGCACATTAGCTGAGAGCGAGTCCAAGAGATTCTGACTATATGAATTTTCGAGGGTTTGAGGGGATTTGAACAGTATTAACATCAACATTCCCCATCCAGTTATCTAAAATGAGATTTAGGTAAAAGAGAAGATTAAGATCCCTATATCAAAAGAGAAGAGTATGGTTGGAGAATGAAACATTAAATACAAACCATGTCTTCTGCAAAATGGAACATACGCTGGAGCTGGAACAAAGGATTCTAGAAAGAAAAAGACTTGTGATTCGCTATTTAGATGATTTACTTATATTTTACCTTTTAGAGATACTGTTGGAGTTGCTCTAAGAATCTACAGATTTCATAACATAAAAGCCATCATAAATACAAATTTTATGAGAAAAAAAACCTGTACAATTCCGAGTCTACCGACCATTGATGTCCATGTGGGTATGCATTTTTAAAGAAGTAACCATAATAGGATAGCTGTTGAATTTTGAGTTACTCTCACTCAGCCAAGACAAGTTCATTTTCTTATATGTAATCTGTTCTCATTTATAAGCATAAATAAGATAGGTTGACCAAAGCAATATTTTATCAGCCGAATCATCATGTATCAGGATGCAGCTATGAACTGTTATCTGGGATTTTTTGTTTCAGTAAGTCAAATAACATGGAAGAATTGGGTTCCATTCTGCTGTTGTAAATGGCAAAGATCAAAGTACCTACGAAATTTCCGTAACTCCTCCCGTTCCTCAAATGTGCTCTTTGGATCATAACAACCCAAAAGAAACTCCCAAACTTCACCTCTAATTGTAGGGTGGACTCCCTGTCAGATTAATATATTACCACAAATCAATGAACATGAAACAATAAAACAATCAAAGAACACTAGGTTTCTTGAGTAATTAGAAGACCTACCCCCCGCTGAATGCGACTAAGGGTTTTGCTGATATCAAGATAACCCTCTGGAGAGAATGCAGCTTGCCATTTCCGCACACTTAAGGTCCTCCCAGCCTGGATGAGTGTATAAAGTGAAAGCTCAAAAGCCAAAATCAAACAGACAAAAATAATATCGTGGATTCTTGATTCTGAATGCACAAATTCAACTCAGCACCAAGCAACTTGTACCACCAACGTAACAGGTACATTCAACACTTCAAACCATATTGGCATGTCATATTACTATTTCTCAAGCTCAGACCAAACAATGCCAAAACAACATTCCAGGATCCAGCTGTCTTATAATTAGCAAAATGATTCTACAGAAAAACTAAGCAGCCTGATCAACATTTGAAGTGTCCTATACTTAGCAAAAAGATCCTACAGACAAACTAAGCAGCCTTAATCCTCCATTCAGCCATAAGGTGCACACTTCGACTACATAGTTGACTAAAAAATGTCATAATGCATCACGAAGAATCATAAAAAGCTGGTATTTCACTATTTTGAAAACCTACAACATCACATCCCAAGCGATATGATCATTACATCAAGAGCAAGAGACAAATATTCATCCAAAATGTCATACTTTTTCAGCAAAGAAATGCAATAAAAAACATACCTTGATCCGAAACTTGCTCTTGGGAACATCTGTACATTCAGGCCGAACCTGATAATAATTATCAGCAGAAGCTCCGGGGTCCCTCCACATCATCTTGGCGCCTCAAAAAACCAGGGAAAGAACCCTCAAGAGCAATTTTTTCTGCAAAAACACAAAATTCCCAGATCAAATCTCACCCCCAGACACACAAAAAAGGCATCAAAATTCAAGAATCACAGCTAGCTAACCTTATATTCCCTTCAGAATGTTGATTTTTGGTGGGTATGGCTAGAGGGAGCTGAAGGGCATGCGATAAATATAACCAAAACCCATCATTGTTCCTCCGATGTTCCTTTTGCCAGAACCGTTCAATGCGTTGTTAAGGTGTCAAGTCAGCTTTTGCTGTGTCTGGTTATGGTGGCGAGAAAGGCGAGGGATCGAGGGATTGGTGTCCACTCGCCTTCATTCCCGGGGAAATATAGGCATCGCGGTCTGGGACGTGTGTGAACGTGACCTCACGCGCGAACAGGGGCGCTTTGAATAGTTTCGAAGTTTTAAGAAAACATGTGGAATGGTTCGTTGTAGGAAATACTCTGTACGAGTCAGTCAATGAAGCTGAAAAAGGAAGACCACGTCGTATTAAAGAAATATCTTTCAGTTTCTGACTCATTCCTCCTCGTGTATTTAGGAGTATTTTTGGCTTAGTAAACTTCATTGATTTGGTAATTGGTATCATCTTAAATGAAAATGATGTTACTAATTAGATTGGTAATTATTAGTTTTGGTATTGATTTACAGATTTTCTTTTTTTTGCAATTGATTGCAAATCAGGAGTAAAATGCTTTGTTTTTATTTTTTAAAATCAATTCATGTTTGTTAATAAAAACATGGATAAATTGCTTTTCTCAGGTCAACGCATAAACACGGAAAAATATGGGGTTTTGTTTAGCACGAATAGAGACCAAGACACGAGGAGGAAAATTTGTGGTTTGTTGATAGTTTCAGAAGTTGAGTCGCACGGCATGTATTTGGGTCTCCCATCGGAGATTGGACAGAAGAAAACGGAGGTCTTTCAAACGCTAAAAAAGACAAGGTCCGACAGATGATAAATGGATGGACGGAGCATAATATCTCAAAAGCCTGAAAGGAGATACTGATTAAGTCGATGATACAGGCAATCCCATGCTATACAATGAGCTTTTTCGAAATCCCAAATAAGGTTCTAGACGAAATTGGAGCTATGGTCCGAAGCTTCTGGTGGGGAGATAGCGACACGAAGAAGAAAATCCATTGGGTAGAGTGGCTGAAACTAACTCGAGCAAAATGTAATGGTGGACTCGGGTTCAGCGAGATGAAATCTCCAACCTAGCTTTGCTTGCAAAGCAAGCTTGGAGATTTCTCACGAAACCCAACTCACTGGTGGCGCGTGTCTTTCGAAATAAATATTTTCCAAGATCATCCATCTAGAGGCTTACCCGGGTAATGATATTTTATGGGCATGGAGGAGTATATTGAAGGGATTGGAAGTAGTCCGAATGGGAGCTAGAAAGCATATAAGGTTGGGTTCGACAACGTGGGTATGTTATGATCCATGGCTCCCATTCGCATAGAACTTCAGAGTGAAAGATCCAGACTTGATCCCTAGCAATATATCCTACGTCGCCGATCTCATTGATCTAGACACAAACTGGTGGAGAGTGGATATGCTCAACCGGTTCTTTCATCTAGAGGACGTGGACAAGATTTTATCAATACAGCTCGCGAACAGACAAGGCCTTGATCACTGGTGGTGGTATCACACAACTTCGGGGAAATTTACAATCAAAACAGCATATCATATGTTCCTTGAAACACAAGGCTCGGGATTCCTTCATTAGGAAGACTCGGATACGATAGAGAAGCGCTTTTGGAGCAGACTCTAGAAGCTTCGGGTTCTACAGAGAGCAAAGCATTTTGCTTGGAGGTTTATCACAGATTCACTCCCGACCAGCGAATTGTAAACGCTTTGAAAAACACAAATCACGAACAGAAAGATGATCTATACAATTATATCGAGAATAATAAAGACAAATCATAAAATATGACCTGTACAACCAGATCAAGAATAAAACATCGACATCAACAATTAAATCGAGTGATCATCATGAACCAAGATAATCGATAAAATCAAAGAAATATACTAATGTGTGGATATATCCACACTTATTCAACAATATAAAGAATCAATAAATAAAGAAACAATTGTTTCAAGATCTCTCCATGATGAAAAGATGGGGAAGAAAATCTAAAAGGAAAAATAATTTTTTTCTTTTTTTCCGTGTTTATGCGTTGACCTGAGTTAGGAGAAATATTGATATTTAATCATAATACTTCTTCATCAAAATAGTATAAAGTCCTGATAATTCTTGTCCTATAATTATTTTGTCACCATAATATGTAAGAATATGGTTGATAATATTTTTCATTTCACCACCATCACCTTCACTCTGTCATCATCGGATAGCGATCATTTCCACCAAGCACTAAGTCAGGTTAATTTTCCATCATGTAGCACTTGTCTGGTCCCTAACAACTCAAGTACAACGCATTTCATGTAAATTGGTCCCTATAGAGTAGAGGACTCGCCTACGAGATTGGGTGAAGGACTCGACCATTGATTGCCCGAGTATGTTGTCAGGGTAGGGGAGACTCGCTCATATAGTCTATTCGGAGCACTATGTAACTCGATAAATTTAAATTTGATTTGGAACGCATTTAAGGGGGATTTGGGTGGAATTTTGGATGCGGAATATGGGTGTCAAATGGGAGCTAATTCAAGAGATTTTAACTAAGAAGGTGAAGTCTAGGAATTATGTGGGGAAAATGATGGTAGGATTAGGGCAACAATAACTAAGTGGCTTTGGTCGTTGGTCGTTGGTTGATGGCACGATATAGTTGATTTATAAAAAGATGATAATATATTTTATAGCTAGAAAAACTATATATAATATTGATTTTCTATTCTCTCATGATCTCACCTAGTCGATCCAATCATGATATTGCAAAATAGGGGCATTTTCTCAAAAATTTGGAATCTCGATAAGAGTTGAAGATGGTGCATTATCGAATCTTGTTACCTTACTTTGGTAGAATCTAATTAGCCCACCTCACCTCACTATCTTTACTGTATAACCAAAGTTAGTGAATTTTTAAACTTTCTTTTATAATTGATGATGAGTATATTCACCAATCTATTTTATTTACTATTTCTTTTATTGTTTCTTCACTTATTTTCAAAAACACTATCACCTCCATAGTCCACGTGAATCACTACCACCTGTAACTTTGTGAGGGTGTTCTTCTACCACCACCCACCAAACCACCTTTATTAACCCCTCAATTCTTTTATCTCCACATCTATACCCCAATCTTCTCCTGCGGTGATGAATGATGATTGATGAACATCAAATATATATATATATATATATGGTACTTCCTATATCAAGTACATGTTAAATTTAAATTTAAACTTCCATACCAAATGTGGTACTTCCTCTGTCTCAGACCAACCCACACGGTTACTTTTTCACGATCTTCAAAAACAATGTTTGATTGTAATATCTTTAACTAAGTATAATAATGACAAATACAAAAATAATTTTAAAAGGATAGATGATGTGACGATATGATACTTTTAAAATTTATATGTTGATTCAAATTTACAGTCAAAGTTTACTAAATTTAATATTAAAAAAAGGTAGAGTTCAGTTTGAAGTGAGACCGAGAGTACTAAATTTCTCCCAAAATAAACACTTAAGAGCATCCATAATGGTAAGTTACAGCACCTTGTAGCTTGACACATTTTAAAGATAATTAGTTGGCAAGCTATATGCATCAACAATTGCTAACTACATTAGATACTAGCTTGTATGGTCCCACATAATTCTAATACATACTAAAAGCATCCACAATGGTTGTATTTTGGACTTGGTTAACAATATTTGTTAAATATGTGGCATGGACTTGCTTGGCAATATTTGATGTTTCCCTAGTGGATTCCATCTCATCAATTCAATATATCATACTATTTATTAGAGTTATGTAGGACCGACCATACAAGCTAGAATCCTATATATCTTGCTATTGTATATGCATGTAGTTTGCCAACTAATTAGATTGAAAATGTGTCAAGATACATGGTGTTGTATCTTACAATTGTGGATGCTCTAAGGGAACATCAAGCTAGTAGCTTATGGAATCTACACTAGATTGAGAAAGCTATACATGTGGCATGCAACAATAGTAAGATACATATGTCATATATTTAATAAATATTGCAAAGTAAGTACAAGTTACAAACATTGATGCTCTAACCAAGGCAAAATGCTTAGAACAAACAATTTGTTTGATCTCAATTAATCATGGTCTTTAGAAAAAGGCCCAATTAGCCAATGAACATAATATTTGAATTTAGTGCCATACTACACAATCAGAGAGAGACCATTTTGTGTGCATGAAAGAAAAACAATTTTGTGTGCATGAAAGAAAAACCATTTTGTGTGCATGAAAGAACATCTCTTGATCTGGGCCCATCCTCTTGGAATTTATGAATTATTAGTGGTAAGAAAAGGCTTCATCAGCAAGTTTTTCTTCTTTGCATATCTTGTTATTAAAATTTTATGACTACATTAATTGTGTGGTGTTGGTAAATGAAAATATATAGCATAAGACTACTATTACCATTATCCATTAATAAATAAAAATATTAACATAGACTATTCAAAATAAAAAATCGGTGATTTGACATAAATGCATAAGATACAATTGTCACGTCACCAGTTAAAATTTCACAAGTCACGACGCACACATTTGCATGTGAAAATGAAACAAAGTGACATTTCCTTATACTCTTTGAAAGTACTACTACTACCCATGTAAAGCTGGAAATTTTCAGCTAAACCTTGAAGAATTAGTTGTCAGATGCCAAAACTCAGAGGGAAGATCTTGTTTAGGTCAAGCAAAGTATAGATCCTCAGAGTAATTCAACCCAAAAGGGTCTCAAAAGAACAAAGAAGAATTGTATATACTTTGCACCAGAAGCCAAGAAATCCAAAAGAAAAAATATAATCAAAAGAATCAAATAACACAGTTCCATTTGCCCCTACAAATACCACAATTCTTGCATCTTTCTACCACACCAGAAACTCATTACTTCTTGCATTCTAAATTCATTTCTTCAACCTAGGCAGTATAAAAAAAGTTTTGTGTTACAAAATGGCCAAGGCCAATGTCCTAGGACTCTTGTTTCTGGCCCTAGTTGTTAAAGGCAGTGCCTTTCAGTTCAAGGTTGGAGGTCCTAATGGCTGGGCACCCCCTTCTGATCCTAATTCCAACAGCCATAACCAATGGGCTGAGAAGAACAGATTCAAGATTGGAGACTCCCTATGTAAGTTCATCGCCGCCTTCCTTTTTTCTGTCGTAAATTTACGCTACATTTAGTAGCTTCAATCAAGCCACATTGTGTAATTCTTGCCTCTTTTTTTGCAGTGTTTGAATACTCAGGAAACAGTGACTCAGTGCTATATGTGACCAAGGATGACTTTGACAATTGCAAGACAGATAATCCTGTTAACAAGTACACAGATGGACACACAGTGTTCACTTTTGAGCACTCTGGACCTCACTATTTCATCAGTGGAGTGAAGGACAACTGCCTCAAGAATGAGAAGCTGGTGGTGGTGGTGCTGGCACCTCGTGCCTCTGCTCCGGCTCCTTCAAATGACACTGCAACTTCTCCTCCTTCTCCTACGCCGGCATCCTCACCTTCACCGCCAGCACCGGCCCCCACATCCGAGGGATCGCCACCTCCTCCATCTGGATCGGAACCCACCCCGGCTCCATCCCAAGAATCCACTCCTCCTCCACCTCACAAGAAAAATGGTGCTTCTTCAATGGTTGCCGGCTTCATTGGCACCATGGGAGCTTTTGCTGGATCATCATTCCTTCTGCTTCTCTAAGTTCTTCGGGTTTGCGCTTTTTGAGCTGGGATTTTTTTCATTTTTTCATTTGTCAAGAGGTATTGTGATTGTTTTGTAACTTTTGTGTGCTTTGTGTTTCTTCAACATGTTCTTTACCTTTGAAAGGCAGCATTATTTGTAACCATGTATACACGACAGAATTGAGAAATAATAATAAACTGATGTTTGCATTTACAAGTTTGTGTTCTGCTACTCAACTTATTTCTGAAACCTAGAATCTATAAGCAAGAAAATGAATCTAGAGGAATGATATCTAAACAAAAGTACAGCATATGGGGCAAGTAAAGCATTGATAGAACACTCATGTAACAATCCCCGTGAAACTTGTAACACTAATCATGGCAAACGGTTCTTGAAAAAATACTCGGATACTAATCATGTGAACCATAAACGAAAAATTTTCAGGAGGCTTTAATTTGATGCGGTTAAAACCGACCAAAGAATAAACAAGTTCGCATTCAAACTAAACATACAAGAAGTTGAGCTGCCTGAGAAGCAAATGGTTGAACACATTTTGATTTTAGCCAGAACATTGTATCACATATGTCAAATAAAAGATAACAAGCCTTCTTTACCAGCCGTGAATTGGAAGGTTAACTATCCCTATATCTCATTTTTAATACCTGTAAATAATAATAATCTAAGTTAACAAGGCTCCCTAAACAAACTAGTTTCACATTTGTCTTCTTCATTTCTTTTTGTCCTCAATAATTTTTCCCTAGTTCAACTTTCTTCACCAGTCTCATAGTATTGTGCAGGATTCCATCCACTATTCCAGCAACCTGAAGTAGTAAAGCAGGAGAAACATGAGATTGAGAATCCCATATCGTATATCCCTGTTTTGAAGTTTTGGTTCTATAAGGCAGAAGGGATAGGGTGTGGTGCAGTGACAAAGTGAGAATATGCTTGATGGGGAAAGTTGGGAAACATAATATGAGAATTACAAGAGCGAGAAAAGGAGAGAACTCAAACGCACCGTGAAAACACCACCAATAATGGCACAAACATTGGTAATGAAATGCGTGAAGGACTTCGAGTTTTCTGTGATCAAGACCTGATGGAGGGAGGCACAAAACAAGCAAGATGTGAAAATTTAAACCATCAAAGTAACGATTGTAAAAGGACAAACAGGAGCAAACACCGGTCTGATGGTGGAGAAGCACAATTTTGTACTCATTTGACACATTTGACAGGAGAAAAGACACATTTGACTGAAAATGAAAATGAAAAGGAATAGAATTTTGTGCAAACCTGCATGGGGGATAACTCAAAGCGAAACTTTGCAACAGGAAGATATACATGGTGGGCCAGACTGCTGTGCGCTGTGTATTCATACTCTTCAGCAAGTTTGTAAGACCTTGTCATCACTTCGGTTTTAACAACTTGCAGAAAATGCTCAATCTGCACAGGGACACATCCAAATTAACTGATTACAAGTAGTTTAAGAATTCAAGCACATAAAACCAGAGCAAACTAAAGTTAAGAAAAAAATGTGTCTGTGCATAGCAATATATATGCTTCTCTCAATTCTCAATATCAGTCAATGAAATTAATAACATTAAGTATCTATATAATATGGAATTTCAACATAAGTTAAAGTGTAAAGGTATTTTTATCCTGTATAAGTATT
Organism: Galium porrigens var. tenue; assembly: GCA_012274505.1. Taxonomy (NCBI): domain Eukaryota; kingdom Viridiplantae; phylum Streptophyta; class Magnoliopsida; order Gentianales; family Rubiaceae; genus Galium; species Galium porrigens. The sequence continues at coordinate 12,231 of JAAGWI010062761.1, forward strand.
TCAGGAGCACATCAACCTAGCACATGAGGAGTTGTTTCTGAAGGCGAAAAGGAGAGAAAACAGTTTTTACACCACAGAAGCTAAGAAGGAATAAAAAAAAGAGTTATAATAAAAACAAAGAAAACCTTACAGTAACATTTGCATCAGAATCACTTGGGTTGGAGATGAATGAGAGGCCACTCAATTTGTCATAGCTTCGGAAAAGATAAGGTAGCAGCCGTTTGACATCGCTCATTTGTTTTGGAGTATACGATTTCCCAAACGAGAAGTGGGAAATCACATGGGACATGTTCATTTTAGAAATATCAAAGGAATGGGAAGCTGAATGAGCGGAAATGACAAGATCTCCAGGAACCTGTCAATGGTAATTAAACAATATACAAGTCAAAGAAAGACAGATCAACATCCTCAACAGCCAACACACACCCCAGAAACGCAAGCTACTGCATCCCAGAAAAGAATGCAAAGTATAACTTTCTTGGAGAGAAGCTTACCTTTTTGACACGTACAAAGCCTTCAATTCTACAACCTCCTGCTTGAGGTGCTGGTCTTTTCGTGTCGTCAGTTTTAGATTTATCCTCCAAGGCAAGTTGTTGAGGGTGCTGTGAAACAGATTTAACTAGGGTTTCCATTGTCTGCAAAATCAGAAATTTCGTTCTTTCAAGAGCAAGTTGTAAGAAATATCATATGATGGTGCAATCTAGCATCCGAGGTTCCTGTCAATGCTAATTAATTTACATGCTCATGATTAGATTTTTATTTCCCAGAACTCCTTATTTTTCTTTAACAAGAATTATCTTTTCCATCTTAAATATTTACAGCCTAATGAAACAGTGGCATTTCTTACCTGAACTAGACTTTCAGTATCACGATCCCCATAATATGACTCGTGCTCATGGTGCCCATGCTCATCCCTATATTCACATACAATATTAACTTAAATTTAAGAAGATGGATAAAATTTTGAGTATAATCACATAATGCATGAAGCTTAAGCTAGCCCTACAGGGCTCATAAGCATCAAGAGGACACTGTATTGAAAGAATCATGTACAGACTTGCATCTATAACTATAAGGGCACAAAAGTACTTGGGTGCCATGAAAAGTCTACACTTTTAAGAAAACTTCACAAAACACTAATACATAAATAAATAAATATAAATACACATCAGCGTTATAAAATTATTCCAGAAGCTCACCAATCGAGCATGGTAGTTGATAATAATCAAGAAGTTAGAGGATCTCCTGCTCAATAAATAAATTCAAACACAGCGTAGAAGAACTTAGGGTATCTAACAGCTTGACGACCAAAACAAGTAAACAGGTATACAGAAAATTAGCAGTAAGCAATACAAGTGTCATTTACCTTAAATCACTTCCTTTGCGGAAAATGCGAATTGATGGATAACCCTGTATGTGATTCCTGGAAATTCAAACAAAACATTGGGCAGGAAAATCAACAATGAGGGGAATTTTTGAAAAGTGAAAAATGCAAGATATTTATACTTCAGAAAATGTTTCGAGACAGAAAGGCACATATTCTAAATGGAAACAGTGTTCTCTGGGTCGAACAAATCTACAAGGCAACATTCCAACTTTATTAAAAATAATCCAACTGTTCACACAACAAAACTTAGTCCGAGCACTATCAAATATAACTTAGAGAGACCAATTTTTTTTTGTAAAATATACAGACCACAAATCTTCTAAACAAGATGAAATACAAATGGCCTGAGGAGAGAATCGTTTGCAAAACAAGAAAAAATTATTTAAATGCACAAGCAGCTTTGAATGACACTGTCAGAACCTAAAAGCTCAATTTGTCAACAGTACTAGCACAGAGTCATCTTGGTATAACATAGAGACTATGCTCTTCTCTTACGGACCAATAATATAAACTGGTGATAGAGATGCTGGCGGTTAGAAACACTGGTAGATCATTTGCAAAAAAAACATGACAAATGCAATACAAAATTTGTATGATGGATGTATTCTTTAATAAAAATAAAATAAATATAAGAGCGTACCTTCTGCATAAATCCACTTGTTCAGTGCAGTCAACCTTTCCCATCAAAATCCTTCCATCTGCATCTGGGTCATACCTAAATGGAAGATTTTAAATTTGTATCAATGTTAAATTCTACTCTGAAGATGAATGAGGTTTCAGTGAGCAAAGCTCCAGCTGCATCAAATGAAACACCAAGTAGAAGGGGGACATCGTACCTTTCTTTTATAATAGTGGCAGCTTTTTCCCAAGCAGGTTTCTACAGAAAATAACATCCCACACTATCAGTCTTCTGACGAAGGACAATTTTAGCTTAATAGCCACATAAACAAGGATTGCAAAAACAACGTAAGTACCAGGCGGTTACTCCAATAGCACCAAGGAGCATAGAAATTCACAACCAAAATTGGATATCTGAGATGATATGTGTTAGAAAGAGTTTAAAAAGCAAGTTATAAACAAAGAAGGTAAGGAGAAATTTTTAGTCAGATTCATTCCACTCACTGGTGCGCAATTCTGTCAAAATTAGGACCATGAATTGTTACAGAACCTTCAGCATGTTCTTCATCAGTTTCTAAATCATGCTTAATATCACCTGAGACTGGTCCTGAATGAAACTCAGATCCTGTAGGCTTCAAGTTCGAATCAATTGCATACTTCCGGACAGTTTTAGTTATATTCAACCTATTCTGCAAATAAAGCCACATGATCATAGTCCAAAAAAAGTTACATAATGAACATATTTGGTTGAGATCAACTACAGTTACAAAAGAAAGGAAAGGGGAAAAGAAAGAACAAATAAAGCTTACCGTTCCCAATGTATCACTCACGTCAACAGAAGCAAACTCGCAAGAGAGTGCTGGAAAACTACAAAAAAAGAAGGGGAAAAAAATCAATGCAATTCATTAGCATGGCTAAAAATCAGATAGAAGAGAAAATACAAGCATTTCAAAAATAAATGAATAAAATGATAAAGATGACTACACACAAATCCAGAGAAATGAAGTGCAGCAAATTGGCATCTACTACAAACTTTTTTTAAAAGAATCCCAAAGCAGGATGTCAGGTTAAGCGAATCGTGAATTAAATAAATACTAAATGATTTAGAGTGCAGTAGGGCACCAAGTTGATACCTAGTATCCCTTGACTATAAGTGATTAGAAGTAATAGGTTCAGAGATGGTAAATAGTGAAAAAAGATTGCAAAAGCTACAGTCGATAATCTACGTTGCCCCCTCCCATATTGACAAGATATATGTAGAGGCTAGTAAAATTTGTCAAACTTTCTGCAATGGCAGAGAGATATGTTTAATCTTCTTCAAACGTCATATAACTCAGATCAGATACAGCAAAAAAACGAGGGGATGTAAAAACTAGTAGCCGGTCAAGCAAACAGAGTAGAATGTAGAGCCTTGCCTCATATTGAAATCAATTCTCAAGAAATCCCCATCGGAGCTATTGTCAACAACGATTGACGTGGAGGTGCTAACTGCCAAATAGTCATTTAGTTCCTGTAAAACCAAAAATCAAACCCGTTATGCAACAGCACAGCACTACATTACATACCTATAAAATGCAGAAATAGTCAATCCAAAATACTAAAAACACAGTGCATCTTTGCTCACCATTCCAAACAAGAAGATCATGGCAAAGGCTGCTATGATGGATAAACCAGCACCAGACAGCGACGCCTCAGTCAAATCCCGCGGAATTTTCCTGCAAGTAAAATGGAAAATGACTCTGATAAACAATCCCATCCACAAAAAAGTTTCCTGCACTCTACCAAATTACAATCCTATACACTAGCAAATTACTAATTCAATTACATGTCTCCTTAATCATTTACCAAATCACTAATTCAATCATTCACATTTCTCCTTTATCATGATCAATCTAGTGATTTTCTCATTATGACAAAATCCCTCAACCTAAATCAGTGATCGTAAACCAACCAACAACTGATGACTCCATCACTCAGAAAATGCAAAATCAACTACATTTTACTGGGGTAGGAGAGAAATTAACCTGTAAAAGTCCACGGATTTGAGCTTGCTGCTGGAAATCATTGTGAGAGGCGCGGGCAGATAGAACAGATCTGGTGAATTGGGGTTTTGACCCAGAGATTGAAGATTTATGCGCCGTAATTGCGATTGGCTTGGTCAGGAGATGGAGCAACCAAGCAAGCAATCGGTAGCACTTCACTTCACTAGCTTTATAAATTTACGTAATTTTGATGTACTTAACAATTTTGCAAATTTTTATAATTAAGATCTGTTATTATTATTTTATTATTATTAAACCAAAAAAGGATGCTGTTATCTGACTTATCTCTACTTTTAAAGCCCCTAATATTTTGAGTTATTTGAATTTAACACGTTACTAACTTTTTACCGTAGTCAAAATATGAGTAAGTACATATGACTGCAATTTTGTTGGTGCATATGCATACTAGTTATACTTTTTTATTGATTAAATATAATTAGTAATTGAAAAAAAATATTTGAGAAAGTCTTCTTCTAGTATGTCAAATGATATATTTTGCAATTAAGTGTAATAATATTCTAGATAAATAGTTAGAATAATAGTGTATTTTAAAAAAATGAGTCATATCATATGACTCTAGTGATCAACAAAAGATGCATGCTCTATTTATATCTACACATAGTTTGCAATTTATGGAAGTATTTTTATTTTTTTATTTTAGTGAAAATCGAGCCCTCAATTTTAAAAGGGGGTTGCTATTTGCAGCCCCTGTAATACTTATTGCAGCCCAAAAAAATGTTAAAGGACATATATGCCCATGGTAGTAATGAATGAACTTAAGTTTCACCAACTACCTTACATTTTGCATTCATTATACAAAGACCCCAACATTTATTCTTTCAAAATAATGTAGCTCAATCTCTAAAAGTCTTCTTCTTCTCCTCTTCTTCTTCTTCTAAAATTAATGAATCTAATTCCTTCCAAGATTCATCCAAATTTTGTTCTTGCAAAACCTTAAAATGGAACATGTAAGTGTGTATGTTTAATTTTAATATTTTGTTCTAACATGTTGAGTTAATGTAATTATTTAGTAGTTGTTAATGTAAAAATTTTGAATTCTGTTTTTTTTTTAAATCGACATAAAGCACCCAGATGCAAGATCGGTAGTCCGGAAAGGGAAGAGGATGCAAGATCGGTAGTCCGGAAAGGGAAGAGGATGCAAGATCAGTGCTTCCGGTAGAAAATCCGGATCCAAGATCTGTGCGTCCAATAGTGCAGCTAGATGCAAACATGGTGCGTCCACGTCGATAACCGGATGAACATATGGTACGTCCGAAAACTGATCGGGATGCAAGATTGATGCGTCTCTTCTGTAAGTGGATGTACTTATTATGGATCTGGATATTTGATAGGACACACCAGTTTTGCGTATGACTTCCTGACCAGATGCAAATCGACAAGATCTAGCCTGGACGTTTATTAATGGATCTAGTTAGTCAGTCGGACGCATTATTCTTGCATCCATCCACCATCCCGGGAGTACCATTTTTGTATAAGGCCAGCAGGGCAGACGCACCAATTTTACATCCGCCCACTGAACCGGACGTACTATTTGTGCGTTCGAGCCCCTTAGTCGGCATGATTTTTACAGCCGGTCAATATTCCGGGCGCACTATTTTTGCGTCCAGTCGGGCGGCCAAGTCTTCTGCTAACGAGGGAATGCCTCCAAATTAGCCATTGTCACAGATCGATCGGCGATTGATGTTGCCGTTCGCATTCGGAGGGGCGTTGCTTCCGGCGTCGGAGGTGGGTATAGCAGGCGGCTGCTAACTTGTAGGTCAGACTC
>JAAGWI010062810.1:2470-13130 GCA_012274505.1 Galium porrigens var. tenue
CATAAATGACACAGGAATTGGTAATGCAGTTCGATGACCTACATCTGCGGGACCTTGCCCAGTTCAGAAAACATCCACTAATAGTAAAAGAACTCAGTACAGTTTACACGTTACTTGTACTTATCTTTACTAAACAAAAGTGAATTTGCAAGCTCCCCTTGCTGCCGATCCGCCTTGATCAGACTCCCTCTGATCTCGATCTCCGTCGACGCTGGATCACCTCCTCCCGAGGTATTAAGGCATTTGTGTTTCTGAACTATGACAAAGGTACAAGGTCCAAATAGTGGTGTGGACGAATAACCTTGATCAACTCAGTAAACCCCAAATACAAATATATATCTTCTGTGCAATTCTTGGTAAATCTGAGTTGATCGTTCCTGTCCCAAAATACAAATATATATCTTCTATGCAATTCTTGGTAAATCCGAGTTAATCGTTCATGTCCCATTTATATCACATTGCTGCAACAAATTCTCCGCAACGTGTAGCTCTCAGAATGCTAGATAGAATCTCGTTCAAACTTGTAATACTTAAGATAGAGGAATTTTGAATTCAACAGCAAATAATCAAATTTCTTGTAATGTGGAGATTGTTTCCATCACTCAATCTCATCTCATCGCACAGTTAATGTCTTCAGTATTGCTTGGTATTTGGACTCTAAATACTCGGTTGAATTATTCCTGTTCACATGAGAAATTGCTCCGTCAAACTCCTTAAAATTCTGTCGACATTACTGCTGGAACTGAAACTCTGAAATCATGTTTCAACATGATGTTGTGTTAGGACTGTGAATTCCAACATACAAAAATGCTTGACTTTACACACATATTCATCATTTCCAGTCACAACTATATTATCACTTTCTTTATCTACTGACTCACAGATCCGGGCATTCATATTCCATAGCCTCATTACTGCTAAGATTCTCAGTAGGCCAAACAGTCCTAACTTCTTTACCCATAGGAATCACACAAGAATCCATGACATTGAGATATATATGTCTAGAACTATCAAATGAACTCACAAAATCTTCAACAGAGTCAACACATTACAGAAGTTTGGGAGTTTTTATTATATTAACCGGAAAAGATGTCGGTGAACCAGTTACAAAGCTAACCTCCTCAGGTGATTTTGAGGTTGAAACCGGTCCTTGCCATTGCAGCTTGATTCCCTCCTCAACTCACCTCGGCCATACTCTCCATTTTTGGCCCACTGGAGATTTTCCTTGCATAAACGATACAATCAATTCCTTTAGTTCTTCAATGCTATCATGGAAGCGTCGCTCGCCGGCTGACTACCCTCCCAAAAAATATGTAATTTGAGACAATTTATTCCTATTAGGTTTTGTTGAGTTCAATTTAATTAGATGTATTTTAATTTAATTCGATTTAGTTCAATATATTTAGACTTCTTTCAATTCAATTCAGATATTCGGAATTAAAATATCCGTTCTCCTAAGTTTATTTCATGCTGAACTGGACTAAAATTAAAATTAATGTATCAAAAAATAAATCAATATGATTAAATTTTACCCAATTTCATTAAATTGTAAAAAAATAATTTATGCGTGACCATAGTGTACAGAAAAATAGGCCCATAGTATAAATGTTGCAATGGTGGTAAGGCCAGTTTGGTCACTATTTTAATTGGATCTAGTTATTTTGATTTTAGAAAATTTATGATTTGGAAATTTATCTAACAATAGTTAGAGAGAAGTTCTCTTGTACAATAGTCATACCGTAAGGCATGACATTTTTTTGATATTACTTGATAATTATTGAGATTTATCGTGTATTTTATTTGATATTTTATCTTTATTTGTTGAATTTTACTTTATTTTCAATTGTTATTAAATGATATTGATTTTGTTCATGTATATATTGTATTTTTGATGATATTTATGCATAAATAGTCTATTGTCATACTGTAAGGCGGCCTTATATAAAATTTGTGTAGTGTTTGAAGTTTTATAAATTTGTAAATTGGTTATAAACTTTTAATATTGAGTGTTTAACCAAAAATATCCAACTAAATTTAATGTGGCTTACGATTGTTGAATAGTGAAACGATTTTAATTTAGAACATGGACAAAAGAGGAATACTAGAGCAAGTCCAACTGAATTCTACGATAGGATGAATTATACGGATTTTGAGTGATTTTTACCTCCAACATATTGCCTAAACACATTCTCTTATGATGGGAATTGTATGAGTGATATGGTTTGGTTACCCATATTTGTATAAAGATAATGAACAATAGTAGATAAATAAAAAGTGCTCATTCCATTCTTCAATGCTTGTTATGCATTTTTTTTCCACTAAACATAATTTTAAATTTATAATATCTTAAAATATGCATAACAAACAATTATTAAAATTATATCCTAAAAATATATTACAAAATCACATATGACAATGACAAAGTATTGTTGAGATAACCACATATTGATGCATGGGGCATGGCTAACCACATTTCTTCAAGTTTTGGGGTCAAAAAATAATTAATTCATTTTCGACGCCACAATATAATATCCGCCAAAATACATGGATCTTTCCACAAATAATGAAAATATCTAACCAATTTTCCCCAAATCGCTTCAGCCGTCGGAGATTCGATTTTCAGGTGCAAATCCAATGACGGTGACTCCAACACAACATCATCAACCGTAGAGATTCTCCTTCCCCGTCTTGTGCCGCTCCACCGCCTCGTTCTCCTCGCCAAATTGAGCTCAACTTGAGATCAGACTCTATTTTTTAATGTTTGACGATGTTGTTTTCGAATCAATCGACCCTCAAAACGAGTGCCTGAGCATCATCTTCTAAGAGGCTGAGTTGTGGTGACTATAAAAGCTGTTTCGATTCGGTGGCAAAACTCGCGTTGAAATGCAACCGCGGATCTACCATCGTAACTGGATTTGCGAGCATAACCGACCGCATATCCGGACATTGAGGTTGGTGGAAGCGAAGGCAACAATGAGGCTGATTAAAGATCCTGATCCCAATACGTGTATATCCCAATCCAGCTCTTTGTTTGCGAGGCCCAACGGAGGTGGTTGACAAAGGATAATGACGATGGTGAGATTGTTTGAAATTAGGAATTGCGGAGCAGATCTAATTTGATCTGCTGTTTATGTGCATAGTTTTTTTTTTGTGTGATCTAGTTTTTATCAAGTGTGATTTGGTGTGATCCAGCCGATGTGGTGCAATTTTGGAGGCGGTGGTGGTCCGACGGTGGCAGGTCGACAGTGGTCTGGCGTGGCGCTGCTTTGAGGTTACAATCGCTGGTGGTGAGGTTGCATGTACGAAGGTTGCGATTTTCCAGCGGTGAGTTTGAGGCCACCGGCAACAAGGTTGTAACGGTGACTTCGTTGGCCGTAAGGTTTGAGTCGCCAGATTTGAGGTTTGTTCGCTGATGGTGGGGTTGCAATTATGCGAGGTGAGGTTTGGGTCGCCGGTAGTGAGGTAGCAGCTGTCGGAGTTGACGTTTGTATCGCCGGTGTTGAGATTTGGATCATCGACATTGAGGTTTAGGTCCCCAGCATTGAGGTGTGACCACTGACATTGAGGTTTGCGTCACCGATATTAAGGTGTGGGCCACTGGCATTAAGGTGTGGGCCACCGGAATTGAGGTGTGGGCCGCCGACATTGAGGTGTGGGCCGCCGGCATTGAGGTGTGGGATTCCGGCGTTGAGGTCAACTTCTTTTTAACAAAATCAAATAAGATACTTTCCAATTTTTCAAGCCATGTTTGCCTAATAATATTAATGATATACTCTTTCCGTCACACAATTAGCTGCATACTTTTTGGTCAACTTTTAAAAGTCACGTTTGATCATAAATTTCAATTACTATATCAATAACAATGTCAACATGTAAGATATTGTTGGATTTTATGAAACATCTATTTTCGGGAAAATAAAATTTCATGCAAAATTAATATGTATAACAAAATTTATTAATGGTCAAATATGATTTAAGAGATTTGCCAAAAAAACAGACACTTATTTGTGGGATAGACGGAGTATAAAAACAATAATGATACGAGAAATCTAACTATATCTCATAGTATGATATTATATCTATATAATATATGTAATTTGTGGTTAAAGACTTGAGAAAGTTAACGGTTTCATGACAGTTAAACAAAACTATTGGGAGCATTAAAATATAGGGGAATTCTACAGTTAAATCATGTAACATGAACTTATCTATTTTTATTAAATTTTGAATTTATCCTTACCTTTTAAAATTTAATCTAACGATTATAAATTATTTGACTGAACGTTCAGTCACGTGACTGTAGAAATTTTCTAAAATATATATCATAATTTTAAAAAAAAAATCAAAGAAATTAAATAGAAATGGAGTAAATAAGTTTCTGTTTTCTCTGTTCCAAATGCTGGCCGTATATAATTTAAAAACAATCCTGGCCGTATAAAGCTTGTGGAAAAGGGAAAGTATAAAGAGCGATCTTAAGCCAAACATCCCAAAACATCATTAATAATCTCGCTTTAGCCCTTGCTTCCCTCCTCTCCTCGCCAAACATTTACAACCAGCAAGTGATTTTTGGCTATGTTCTGAATCTCATTTACAGTGATGGGTCAAGTTTAATTCGTTCGGTATATAATTTGCATGTTATCCCAAGCATTAAGGTTTGAGTTCGTTGCTAAACCCAAAAGTTTACCATAAAATTGAGTTCGCGATTTTTGATTGATGGGTTTCACTCCTCTTATAATTATGCTGAAGATCCAATGAATGGAGTGTCTCAGTAAGTCTTCTGTAAATGGCTTGGAGATAAATTTTGTTTTTTTATTTACCGCTCTAATTCTTTATCAAATACTCAATGCAAGGTGTTTAGTGATAAAGTTCTACATCCAATTTGATGTATTTGTGAAATCCTGATAAAACCTCCATAATACATGCATAGACACTAAGATAAGCATAGCAACTTTAGGCTGGGTTGTTTCAGCAAGTAGTGAAGAGCATCACTTCTCTTTACCGTTTACACATCATCAGTCTGAATATCTTTTTACCATTTCTTGTTTAAACCACATCTTAATATCTACTAGTTATAGTTTTTATTGGGTTTTAGTTACAATGTGTAGAAGCATACCTTGATTACATACTTGATGATTGAGAAGCAAATACAGCTCACGCATAATGGCTTGCTCGCCATAATTCGCAATAACTCTATGATTTTACAATAATTTAACTCACGTAAACTACCTGGACTGAATCAGTTGGCATTAGCCTCATAAGTTATGGTTTAAAGATACTTTATTTGAATTTCCAAATTCTCTTAATGACACTAGATTGTAACTTACACTTTTCAGGGTTTTTGAGAAGTCATTGCAGTACGTCAAGCGTTTCAGCCACTATAAGAATCCTGATTCTGTTAGACAAGTTCTAGAGTATCCTCAAAAGCAAAATTTCCCCCCTACTTTACTGCCTGGAATATATTTGCTTCGTAATTGATATGCAGATACATGGTCATGTATTATCCTCTCTAGTATGATGGTTTTTTATGTATGGAAAGGGATACTTTATATTTCAAGCAATCGTCAGCACTCAATTGCTATGAAATAAGTAAGAGAGGACCTCATTGTTTGTTTTGGTTACTTGTGTGGGTAGCTATTTTTATATTCTGATGTTAGGTGGCTTTTTTATCAACCTGGAACGTTTACTCAATCTTGTGATACACCTTAACCAATTATCAGAATCCTTATCAATTAACCGCTAGCTAAATTTGAGGCAAGTAATTTCTCTATGTTGGTTACTTATTTATTCCCAGCTTTAAGCCTTCAATGATTCTCAGCATTTCTATGAATGTTCTTCATTCTGCAGCTTTGTGTTCTTGGTAATTTCAAAGCTGTAAATAAATCTTCTTTGTAGCCACGAACAAAACTTTTCAAATGTGATGGATGACTAATCATATTGTATTGCTCATTATGTTTGAACTACCTAAGTAGAGAGGTTTGCATTAGTGTTAATCTGAACCGTTTGTGGTGTTCATATTAAGCTCATGAACAGAGCAAGATGATTTGTTTTCTGGTAATTGGATTCCAATCAAACGTTGTTGCCCATTATTGTAGGCTGTACCTACGATAGCAATGGGAGAGATTACATTGGGCATGCCTGGGCCCTGGGCCGATGATAATTATGAAGTTGCTGATCATTACACAATGAAAGTTGGAGGAATCCCTGTAGGTGGTTTGTTATAATTTTTTGAATCCGAACTTAGGTACACGGAGGATGATTGTGCATTTGAACTACATTTTTTGTTTTTTGTGTAGGATTGGCCAATTCCTGATTTTGCCATTGGGCCTGACATGCTTTTGTGTGGAAAATGTAGAAGCAACCTCTGCTTACTTGCTCAGGTTTGGAATTGCTAAGGTTTCTCTTGTTTAGTTTAGTACCTACCAATCTGTCTTTTCATCTTTCTTATCTGTCTTACTCAGGTTTATGCTCCAATTTTGACATGTGAAGAACGTGTTATATATGTTTTTGGCTGTAGCATGCCGCAATGTGGGAGTGAACTTTCAAGGTATTACTTTATTGTAGAGCTGAGCTAAATATCCTCAGTGCCACTTGTATTAAATTCTATCACTCACTTGTTGTTTATCGTTTTGTTTGACATCAATTTTAGTTGGAGAGCTCTACGAGTTCAGAAGCTAGTCAGTAGTGAAGAATTGATCCAACCATGTCATCATGCTGCACCATTGCCATCATCTTCTCATCCAGCTGTAGATAATGGATGGAAAGAAGATTTATTTACATTTGATGGCAGAGAAGATGCTGATGGTGGAAGTAGTGATGAAATAGATTTTGAGGAGTTAAGTAGGGCCTTTTCTGAAATTGCGAGTTTAAGTCCCAGTTCAAAAAAGCAGACTTGTGATTCTGATGAGGCTCCTGCAAAACCCTCAACTGCAGACAGGAAGTGCAAATTACATGATACAAGATCAACAGGTAATTACTTGGGTCTTTATTTTGAAAAAGCTGCAGTATATCGTTGTGTGATACGGAACTAATATGTAACGGATGCCTTGTTCTGCACATGTATAATTGTTTTCGTCCATATTGTGGGAAAAACTGATAGTCTGATGCATGCACTTAACTTCAATTTTCATCCTCAAAAGTTTGACATTTATAAAATATTAAAAGAAGCATTAGTCTTTTAGTCGTTGCATGTCATGTATGCTATTTTAGGCATGATTTGGATCTGTAACATTTTCTATGAATTCGCATATTTTATTTTTGTTATGTATTAAGTAAGATATACCAGTGTAAGGGATCTGTATATAAATGAAGGCCCTCCAAGTTTCCCACTTGATGAATCTGCGTTTTTATCCTTGATAAAATCTTTATACAGATATTTCTTTCTGTATTGTTGGTTGCAGTTCTGCCTTGCTTCTATATCTACTCTCAGGGCGAGATGGTTTCAAAAAGGCCCGCGCTCCCTTATGAATGTAATGAAATTGATAATGATGAGCATTCACATGAAGAGGCATGGGAAGGGGAAAGCTATGAATATGATAAAGCCTTAAATGCAGACAGGACATACCTAAAGTTCAAAAAACGAATTGACGCAAACCCAGAACAGTGTTTTAGGTAATTATATAATTGTTTTTGTTCATTTTCCCAATAGTAAGGTGGTACGGATTGTTAACCCAGAACAGTGTTTAATGTAGCCAAAATTTATTTGTTTTTGATAAAAAATGTAGCCAATTCTTGATCTGATAGGTTTAATTATGTTTCATTTGTGTGAGCAAGTGATATAGAATGTGGGAGATCTTTCTGTTCCAATCATATGCACCTGTCATGTCATTTATGCCCTCTTCATTTAGATTAAGGATGGCTTCCAACCCGAGCTTGTTAAATTTGTTAAATATTGACTTAATGGAACACAATTGATACTCATCAGTTGCAATATGGATCAGAACATGTGTGGAAATCCCAAAACTTGGGTTGTGTTTGATTTAATTACTCACCTGCAAGTGAGCCAGCTAGTTTCCTTCTGAGCATGAGTTAATAGGCCTAGTTTGTCAACTGGTCTGCTTTTCTATAACTCTTAGTTGGGATTCGTAGATGAGCGGCAGCTAATTTATCATCTGTAGGAAAAGAAAGACAGGTTGATTCACCTGATAGCATGGTGTAGCTAGTTTTAAAACTGTTTTTGCTTCTTGGGAAAGAAACTGGACTTCTCTTAGCGTTCTTAAACTTTTTGTATCTTTATGGTCTTAGATATTCATATGGTGGGAGACCGCTAATGGCTTCTTTAATGGAGGTAGACTCTGGGTCATGCAGCCTTTGTGGTGGGCCTAGGCAGTATGAGATGCAGCTGATGCCGCCATTGCTCTATTTTCTACAAGAGGCCGCCAGTGGTGATCAAAAGAATAACTTGCAGAACTGGAGTTGGTTGACTCTGATTATCTATACGTGTTCTAAGGTGAGGGCCGTACTATCGTTTAAAGCCTTGTTGTGGCTAATTGTCCAGCTTGGCTGGCAGAATAGCTCTAATTTGTTAAGTTTAGGCATCACACCAACTCTAAAAGTTGTCCCATAAGTAGTCCATTCTCAACATTTTATTCTACAGAAAGTAAGTATCGCAATTTGGTGGTGTTATTCAATCCAACTCCTTGAGCATTGCACAAACATCTATAGCCTCTAAATTTGGAGGATCACATCAAATTCAACTCCTGAAAGAGTTCCATTTTTTATTCCTCCCATCAGTGTCAACTTAACCATGCGCATGAGATAAATTTTCACATGCCAATTTTATAGATTTGCAGCTGCATGTTCTATTGATCTTATTACGTTTGCATGTGTTTGATACTATATTCGCCTTTTACTCTTATTCAGAGTTGTACAGGGTCATCCCATGAAAACAAGTCTAGCAATGAAGGCTGGGTTGTAGCAGAGGAAGCTGTAGTGGTGCAGTTTGAATGATGTTGCAGAATTTTCAGCTCGGTTAATTTTTTAGAGGCCTTCTGCTTTTTCCTGAACTTACTATATATTTATTTAGTTAAAGGTTAATGATGGATTTGAGGTTACATTAACGGAGCCTACTTATCAACTTATTTTGTTTTAGCTCAGGTTTTTTAGTTGTTTTATTCGCTAATTTTGTACATAGCAGCAGAATTAAAGCAAAATAAGTTGATAAGTAGGCTCAATTGTGTATTTACTTCAATTGTTCACTCTATTTTACAATTGCTACAATGTATTTATACAATATTTCTTTATATTTGTAGGAATCTTAATATTATTACATTTGTAATCCTATATTATATTGCAAATCATATTAATTAAATGTTTACATTGAAACGTTTTTTTTTTTTTTTTTTAAAGAAATGTTATAAGGTAGTATTGGTATGGGTCATCACTCATCAAGCAATGAGGTAAAATGCTGAAATACATCAAAAGAAGAAGAAACAATAAGGAGAAGATATTACATGCGCCTAAACAGCCACCAAAACTGTTGCCAATAGCCAGATATAAAATGAAAACATTTTCAGTAGATCATGGAGACTAAAATGATGGACAAAGGTTGGGTTAGAACCTTAGCAATCCCCACCTATTGGCAAGAGAAACTGCTGAAGTCTTCCATTAGCTATCAGACTCTAATTCACCGACATATATTGTTGTATCCTCAACAAGCCGTTCAAATTAAGCTAATGTTCATCTCTTAGCAGCATTTCCACCATGGCTAGGGAGGTGCATATTGTAACCAGCACTGCTAGGGCCTAGCCGAGCGTCGAATGTGGGCCCTCTAGCTGCATCATATGCTATTCTTTGATTAACTGGAGTATTTCCGGAACCAGAACGAGCACCAATGGGAGTGGTCCCACCAGCAACACCAACGGCAATAGCCGCATCAGCAGCTAAGCTGCTACTTCCCTCTACTTTGACCTGAGTAATGCCTATGAAGCGGGTGCGGGTACGGGTACGGGTACGGAATCTGCTGTAAACCAGAGTGATACCTCTGGAGATCTAGATTTAGCTTCTGCACTTTGGACACAAGCTCCAGCCTTGCAGAAGACAAGTTCTGGGCTTCAGCTCGAGCCTGCAGCAACTCCGTTTTCATTGACTGGGAAGCTTTGTGAGGTCAGAGCTTCCATCCTTGCTATCTTTTCCATAAGAGCCCTCTTCTGCTGCTCACACTCAGCATTCATATCCCCTATGTGACCATGCAACATTTGAAGCTCGTGCTGCGCAGCAGCAAGTTCTTGCCTAAGAGTCCCGTGCGTGGAAGCAAGCCGCTGCCTTTCTATAACAAGTTTTTGCATCTCCATGTGCTGTGCAGCCAGCTTCTGCTCCAAAACTTCTGGAGGAGGCAACATATCAAAAGGAGGGAATGCACCAGGTGGAGGTCGAATAGGAGGACCAAAGGGATCAGGGTGCCCCATGCTAGGGCCAGGGTGAGAACGTCGAGGTGGCATTCGACCTTTGCTTCCCATCGAAAATTCAAGTATCCACCTGCGGTAAAACACACACACACTTGTTGGGTGTGTGTCAAACCCAATCCCACATTGGAAACGGAGAGAGCTATTGCTCACCTTATAAGGGAGAGTCCCACCACATTAGTATGAGGCCTTTTGGGGATTTATCCAAAGTGAAAATCGTGCGGGCTTGGCCCAAAGCGGACAATATCATACTATTGTGA
>JAAGWI010062894.1:0-10246 GCA_012274505.1 Galium porrigens var. tenue
AAACTAAAAACAGCGATCGAGAGGATGTAAAAGATTCAAATTTTACAATTTCGTTTTCAAGGTTTGTTTTAAAGATAATCACTATTCAAATTAGCTCTGGTTTACCTTCTTCTGACACAGTAGAACATAGAAGGGAATAAACTTGTCCTTCACGTCCTAATGGAAACGCAGTCTTCAAACCACCGAATAGGCGAATACAATACTTTAATGGTGAATTGCTGAAGTTTCAAATTCATAATACTCCACAGGTCATAGTCAATTGTAAGCCCTTTGGATTTCTCCATTATTCTTCTCCTTGAATTATTGATAAATAATTGCACAATTGCTTCGTGAAAGAATTATTAGCAAATAATGCATTAGAGCGTCATATGCAGACATTCCAATAAAGAAATACTAATTTCAGACTTGGTTAGAAAATTTTGGTCCATATCCATTTCAATATGCGTTCCTTGGGTTAGAAAATTTATGTGTCGCATAACCAGCTTCTCCGTTGCCACGCATAGTGGTGCTAACTCTTGCTAAACTGGTTTTGAATGTCTTGAAAAGAAATTGTAGCAGAGCCTCTCCTCTTAGCCTTCTGCTGAGAGTGGTGTTCCTTCCAACCTGTCATGTAAATGACCTGACAATTCCAGCACAACATTACTGAGAAAAAACATCAAGGGAAAAGTAATGTACAAGAATACAGAGTTGACTATGCCATCAACATCACAAAAGCTGACAAGGCATAAAAAAAAATCATGGAAACTCAAGGGAATATTTAACGAGTCCTGAGCAACGTTTGAATGAGGATGGGCACAAGTGAAATACAATACAAGCATCGTAAATATTTACAATATCACCTCAATACAAGTACAACTGACGGCAATAAAAAAGCTGGTCATATCCCATAAGCCCTAAAAGTTCTAATATTTGAGAGGATCAGGAGATTCAGGCTAGTTATGCACCACAAATGTGGGCTAGTTTTGCATTAAAAAGGTAGGAACATAATTCCACAAGTAAAGGGAACTCAATGCATTAGAGAGAACACTCCCAGATATTGTTTTTCTTATATTTTTATTTAAAGGGTCTAAATCACCCTCTTAACCATTTGTAGCAGGTCCTCAAGAAGACAAATATAAATGAATCCCGGCAGAAGTGTCCTGATTACTAAACGCGAGCCTGATGGTACCCAGCTTTGGCTTTAAAGCTTGGCATGCAAGAGATCCCGCTTAAAAGGGAAAAAAAAATGTGTACCGGTTTGAAATTGGCTCTCTCCCTAAAGAGGCAAACATATGTTCTATTTCAAATTCAATGCAATAATAATATCAAATTATCAAGCCTCCCACTCTAACCTTCACTTTTTTTCCTTTTTAAAACAATACTATGTGAGTCATGGTAAAATCACCGTCTTTGGTAGGTAAGTTTTGACGGGAGGGGACACTTTACACGAGTAGATCAAAAGTGTACAGGCCACAGGTCAGACTGGTCAGGAACCAAAAGTTATATATCTCTGATTTTATTTCAAACTTTAAATCAAGCAAATTTAGTTCCGAATACTGGTTCCTAGATGCGATTTCAAAATGCATCTCAAATATGTTGAGTCAAACTGTCAAACATATTCTCAGATAATATCCAAATATTCATTTTTATATCACCATTGTCACTTCACTGTTTATTAACACCATATCAATATTCAAGAGAACGGAGCACCTGCTCTTCGTGCAGGAGAGGGAAAACTCTATAACAGTAGCATTCTTCCAGTAAATCATAGGAAAGACAATCGTTTTACCTGGAATGTAGCTGGTACACTGCCATCATCTGCTCCAAACATTGACTGATATACAGCTGCTGTTGCAAGGGCTGTTTCTTTCTTCAAACTCTATTTCAACAAGAGTAGGATGGAAAGATGAAACAAAAAACTTTGTAAATCTCTTTGTAGCCATTGAATGAAAATCAAAAGATACAATTAACTGAATTAAGTTATCTGATAAAAGTCCCTTACTCCACTCCGTTGAAGAAGAGCATTAGTTTCACCCATTGAACGCAGGTGCTCTATCAACTCCAGTGCTGCCACATATTAAATATAATGTCAAGACAAGAATACGTAAAAAAATCACACAATGCAAAAAGATTCATTTGAGCATTCAATGAATTTTGTTCACTTAGTATGACGACTACACATTATAAGCAAATGAGTATCATAAGAAACTCAAAACAAAAAAAGTTGATAATTTGTAATGTTGCCCTTATTAATCAGTTACCAAACAAGTGAGAGTTAATGCAGTGATGTGACAATTTTTTATCACAATGTATTCATTATAAATAAAACAGTTACCAATCAAGTGAGAGGGTAATGCAGTGATGTGACAATTCAAAAATTTGTATGTTAACAGCATTACTCTATAATCATCAAAACAAACCCTGCCATTTGCCCACTCACCGCACCTGATAATAACAAAAAATATTTGATGTGGCGTGACACAACCCTCTATCCTTTGTCAGCCACCACAAACAAATATCTATGCGAACTCATGAAAATACAGTAGTTGTGGGTACTAACAGGACTCAATGTTTCATTCAGGATCATGGTAACAAATCTTACTCTAAGAAAATGTGGCACAGAGACATGGGTCTTCGAGAAATTTGATGCCAAACTTTATTTGACAAGGTTCACCCTTAATCCCACAAATATTTTGCAAATTCAATAGTTTAAGATGCCAAGCCAACTACTTACAAGTGGACATTAAATCCCTAGCAAGGATTTCAAAAGTCCTACAATTTGTCAATGACTCAAGTAAGACAGCATAGCTGCAACAATCATCATAATTCTCTTCAGGTGAATAATAAGCTAAGGTTATTCACTCCTTTTGTATATGGGGAGACCCAATATATCAGAACACAAGAGAGAGAAACTCCTAGAAAAAAGGAAAATAAAAAACTGGAAAGAAAATCCTAGTAAAACTTAGCATTTTCTGCTTACACCTTACGCCACTAAACATACAACTGAATTGCCACAATTTGGACTTGGAGTTAAAGGAAATTGAGTCAGAGATCCAGCTGTTACTTGTATGGTACTAGGAGGTAAACCCCCAGTCAAAGTGATCAGACTAGGAGGGTTATATTGACCAGATCTGGGAAAAGAAAATTTTTTAAAAAATTTGTATGCTTTGGTTTGGCAACTAAGAAAAAAAAATGTTGTACTTCAGTGAGGTATTCACTTTGATGGCAAGCCCTTGCGGATGAAGATTTGTACTTAGCCATGGATAAACCTGGAGAAGTACGTGTTTGTGCTCAATTTCCCAAGTTCAAACTGTCCTAGTTGAGTCCTGCTTCAATCAGCAGCATTGCAAACAACTTGGGCCAGCCACTTATAGCTGATCAACCGGCAATCAAAAAAAGTTATGAAATCCAGGGTTATCAAAAAAAGCGTTCTCATTCAAATGGAAGTCTCGTCAACCTAAGCACCCTGTATTAAATTATTAAAGAGGATAGCAGAGTTAAGAATTAGGCAGTTTGGCTTGGATAGAAACTAATTCAGAGTAGTTTTCAAAGTAACACGGACATAAGGACTGCGAAATGAAGAAAAGCACAGCATGAAATCCAATTATGCCTGGTGATTCTTGAGGTGTTAGCAATTTATGTACTTCTGCTAATGTTCATTCTAGTTGTTTATATATGCTATGAGTTCTCACGATGAAGCAAAATTTAGTAATGTTGTGTTAATTCAACTAGTGCTAGGGATCATGTGAATTTTGACGTAACGGTTGCTTATACTACACTTAATAGCCCTGGTAATATCAGAGGTCAAGCAAATATTGATAGAGGGAAACTACTTGGTCACGCTGAGTCAAGGTCTGAAAAAGAAACTGGTTCCTTTAGTCTTCCTTGCACTAGAGAATGGGGTATCCTGTAACCATGTATACCAAAACAGCTACTATGAGTACCAACACCTCAGTGATCAATGCTAGTCAGTGTATCAGTTGATAGTGACTAGAAATAATATATTGCTAGTCCTCTAAAGCTACCTGACGGCCAGCAGCATCTTGTATTGGAGCATAGGGTTATATAAAAATGCAAAATACAGTGAGCTAACATAATTTTACAGAAGGAATTGGGGATGGACTGATGGGACATTTGGAGAGAGGCTAAAAATCAAAGATGAAGATGTATGGAAAAGGGTGAATTTAAAAAGGTCACTAATGTCTCTATAGATCTAGGGGAAGGTTCTGGACATGCTGGACATCTGATTTTCTTTAAATGAAGAGTATGGCTGAAGAGATACTATTGATCAACCAGTTTGGCACTGCAAGACATATCAGAATTAAACTATGAACCTATAAGCTGAACACCACTGGTGAAAAAAGAGTTTGTGCAGTCAGTTGTAAGTACTGAAAAGAACAATTGACTAACCCTGGACTTTGGTCGAGACATTTATTTCCCACTAAAGTTAGATGACAGATTAGGAGAAGCTAATATTCAGAAGACTGAAATTCAGGACTATAGAGAATTCATCTCACAAAACACTCTCTTTGAATTGGGGAAAAGCAAAACATTCAATTGGAGTGGCATGGCCTTGATCAACCAATTATGGTCAGACATGTTGCTTAACTCATGAATGATGAGAAACATCATAAGACTTTTCTGATCACTGTCCCCTAATCACCCTGCAGAAACTCCAGGAAAGTCATTGAAGTCTAACACTATATGGTGTGAGTTTGAAACATGACTGAAAATATGAAACAGTAGCTCACTGGAAATAATACACAAAAAACTTGATGAATTAAGCCTCCATCCCATCCCTTAAAAAGGAAAATTTTATGGCATGTCAATATTTATATGATTCAGGCACATGAGAAGGTTGACACAAATCCTATGAACTTATACTTACAAGAGCAAGAAGCTACAACTAGAAGACAAACAGATTTCACAGGAGAGGCTGAATTACAGTTTCTCAGACATATATCTAAAACTACTAGGGTGAGTTACAATTTATGGAATCTTCATGGAGATAAATGAACACTTATACTTGATATTTTGCTTTTAAATTATTCTGCCTTGACCATAAAATATACTGTAGATGTGTATTAAAGTATATTCGTCAACTTGAAGGTTAAATGTATTCTAATGATAATTCTGAAACTATTTTATCCAAAATGAAAGCCATTAGCAGATTCATCTAACAAGACAATCAAAAAGAGATAAGATGCTTACGGCTATTATATCTAACAGTGTACTCTTCCACATCAACACCAGGAAGGGAGAAGCCTGCTCTAGTCAAAAGATTTCCAGCATCTCGCACCTATGAAATCAGGAAAAGCATCTTTAATACGAATGATAGCATAGTAGAAAGGGGTGGACACAACACAGGAAATAATTGGGTTCTTGTTTCAATACTATATGGTGTCAGCTCTATGAGTTATATCATCAGTATATGATGTACATATCATGATGTAAACAAACACATGTTAAATTATGCACAGACAATAGTTTTAAAATTATACTAGTGGTTACATACTAGTGCATATCAAACTCCATCACCATGGCGATATGGCAGTACATCATACTATGACATGACAATCTGATGATACAGCTTTCTGAATACTTGTTCTATTTAGTCTAGTGTATTCTCATATCCATGTAACAATGTCCTTGATATTTACATTCAATTTATACTCATGATCAGATTTAGTCACTTCACGGTCAGTAAGACATTTCAGGTACTAATTACTGTGGTTATACTATAAAATTTATCTTTCACTTGCAGAGAATATAGAAAACACACTTCTCAATTTTCTGATATACTTGAATCCTTAAATTCCAGGACGTCTAGACGCATTTAAATCCCACAACCAGTTTCAAGTTTATATTAATCCTACGACTAATAAACTGATACTCTACATGACTAGTTTTAACTATATAGGTACTAACGTTTTCTAAAGTCACATTCTCTCTCCACTGAAGGATTGAATTGAATAGTACAAGTTTACAAGGTTAAGTAAGCAAAACCACATGCACTCGCTAAAATACCTGTGCCAATGGTGATAATCGAGGACTGATGCCTCCTTCTCTCTCCATTTGCGCTACAGTGCATGCTATCCTCAGTTCCCTATACACGACAATGAAGCATATAGAATACTGCCTTTTAAAAATTAGCGAGTAACTATACTAACCCAAATTAACTTAGGCCGCACTTTAAAGTTTCTCCACCAAGTATTGCAGCCAAAAATAAGCCATCGGGTTTCAAGGCCAATCTACACTGCCAAAAAGACCAGTATATTTCTGTCACCACCACTGATGAAGAAATATCTCCAGGTAAACCAGAATAGAGAACCAAAAAGGAAAAAGAATAAAATGTTTATCTTCAAATTTATAGAAGAATGATCCCAAACATCAGAAACAAACCTGTATCATGGCTCCAGGAAAATCATTTGTCCAGTGGAGTCCTAAGCTACTTATGATCAGATCAAGGGAACTAAGCATCCAAACAAATATAAAAATTCAGTATACTCTCCATATTTTGGTGTGCAGTAAATTAGCTCCAACAGGAGTACAGGACTGACACATCCAAAATGAAGATAATTTCCACTCCTTACCTTTCCTTGAATGGCAAATATTCTTCATCACCCACAACAAAAGATGTTTCTACCTTTTCATTTGGCATATCATTTTCAGCATTTTTACATAGTTTCACCATATCACGTGAAGCATCCATCATAATTAAACTTTCAATGGCACCTGATGAAGGATAAAAAATGCAACTGTGAGCACTAATATAGTAGAGATACTTTTTCCTTAACACACACTCAAAAAAAAAAAAGGTACAAGGTATAAGATGAGCTATTAATAGATTAGTCATTCTAGTAAGGATATAGAGTTTATGAAAAAATATTTTTTTATGTTTCTCTCTTGGATTAAAATGTATTTGGAATGGGGAGATATAATGCTGCATCAAATGAAGTAACTGAAACACTCTACTAGGAATTTTATGTTTATTCCAATTTCTGTTACAAACAAAACCTAAATGTTTACAAGATTAAATCCCCAATAAAAAGTGATAAAATTCAGGTTAGCCAAAGCTAGTCTCTAAAGGCTGTTTTCGACAGAGAAAACGTTTTTCCTTGAATTTCTTATTCAGAAGTTTGTAATGCACAGAGTCTAGATTTCAAACAGTAGACATACCGCGGCCGTGTAGTAAACGTCTTACAGCTTCCATAGAACCTCCTATGCAAGAAGCTTTGGGGAAAGTTCTTTTACAGTCCTAGAGAGACACATATCAACAGCAAGAGCATGAAAATCATACAAAATCACAGAGGTTCACTGAGAATTTATAATTTGAAATCAACGAAAATGATCAACCAAATTTAATATCTGACAGAAAATGCAAATTCAACAATACCTCCAATCGATCGAGGAGATTTTCAGCGACGGCATCAACTAAGGAATTGGTAGACGGTTGCATCAACCACGCTGCACGATCACGCTGCAATTCACCAAAACTGCCATTAATAAGGCCCAAGCGTAACATCAACGATTTCAGTTGAGAATTGAGGGATTGGTGTTTGCTCAACTTGTACGCGTTTGAGGCTTCGGTCGAAGACCTTCACTCTGGAGCTCGGAACGGCGTCGTCATGGACTCCAGTACAGTAAAGCCTCCGTCGGAGGAGGACTCTCCGGCAAACATTTATGAGAGAGGCTCGCATTCTTCTCTTTTCTTGAGTGAAGACAGGACTGAATGGCGAATGCGGGGGAGTTTGTGCAAATGGCGGTCGGCAACCGGTTTGCTGTCACCGTGCATCTGTTTTCAATTTTTTTTCTCATTTCCGAAACTTATGAAACTAGTGTAGCATCTTTAATTTAAATATTAATTTTTTAAATATATCACGAACGCTTATATGTGGTAATCTCATGGTGAAAGAGAAGAATAGAAAATTATTTCTATAAGTTTTGGGGTCAAATAATAAATAATTAATTTTCGTCGCAATAATATAAGATTAGAAAATTTATAGGGGTCTCCCTGCAAAATCCACCAAACATTTCATGTTTTTCCCAATTCAAAACTCTTCTTATCGAAAATCGTTTCCCAATCTTAACCCAAGGCATGGCCGGTCACGTCGGCTACAAAATTTGCGATCAGAAATCGGAAACAGTGTGGTGGTAATCTATCGACGGCACCGATTGATCAGAGCAGTCCGGCTAATAGAATTCCTATTACTTTTATTACTCTATTATTATTCCTTTTCTTATTGTAATTAGTCGTTAGATATTCCTTATTATAATACGCATATACAATGGCTCCATTTTGACTAATTATGAACGGATGACTATGCAATTTATTCAACAAGGAGTTGTTTACATCATCAATAGGAAGACTGCAGGATCCCAGCCAAAACTTCTCTTCAAGAATGGTTGCTTCTAGGAACGGATTCTACTCCTACGACCAGTTCTTCAAACTTGGGGACAAGCGTTATTTCAGGGGCGCGGGAATGATAGGATTCATATTTCTTTTATTACTTTATTATTATTTCTTTCCTTACTATAATTAGGTAATACTAGTAGTTAGATATTTCTTTTCTCATGCATTTAGAATGTTATTTGCATAGAGATTGCATATAAAAGAATCTCAGGCTCCTATATTTTCATTAAGCAATTATCAATCAATATACATATTCTCTTGAGCTACAAGATTTTATAGGTTGTCAGGCCACAAATTAAACAAGCCATATCCACTTGAGGTATCGAACTTCATCACAGGCCGCGATTGAGCAGAGAAGAAGTTGTGATTTACGCAGAGCAGACGTGATTGTTTCCGGTTACGATTGCACTGAGCTCCGTGATTTTTCGGGCGACTTGATTGCGTAGAGCAAAAGTGATTTTTCGACTGATCGGGTATATTTCCCGGCGATATATTGTGATATGGTATTATTTCTAGCAATCCGGTGGCGGTTCGGCGATGAGGTTAGGGTCGTCTGCGATGAGATTCTGGTCACCGGCGTTGATGTTGGGGGTCACCGGCATTGATGTTGTGGGTCACCGGCATTGAGATTGGGGGTCTCCCGAGGTGAGGTTGGGGGGTCGCCGGAGGTGAGTTGTGGGTCACCGGAGTTGAGGTTTGGGTCGTCGGAGACGAGATTGGGGTTGCTAGCGCTGAGGTTCAGGGTCGCCGACGTTGAGATTTGGGTTGCAGGTGGCGATGAGTTGGTAGCAAGGTAGTGGATGACGAGGTGGTAGTAAGGTAGAAGAAGATATGAGAAAAATTGGGAAAATAGGCACAAAAAATAGAATATTTACAATTTTCAACCCAAAATTTTATAAAAATATGTTTTTCTTTATACTTACTTATATTATGGACCTGTCTCATGGTAGGATTGCCACACAAGATATCTTCTCAAAATATATATAAAATATTAAAATGCAAAATATTATAAATAAAAATATATAATTTTTAATTTATAAATTCATTAATATATTAATTTTATATACAGTAGTAAACAGTCTCTCTTTTTACGTGTCGAGAAATTCTCATGTGAAGCAATCTCATGTTGAGACGCATTGATGTTACTTGATAATATGTTGATGAGATTACCTCACCTCTAATATGAACCTCATCATATTATCAGAAAACATCAAACTGTCTCATGATAAGTACGTCTCATACAAATGTTTGTGTTACGTGTCCCATAAAACTCCACATTTAAATTAATCATTGTTAAATAAAATTTATTGATTTAAAAAAAATGAGCTACAATAAAATTTTGGATTATTAGACTAGCATAAAATTTTAATATAAGTATACTAACATTCAGATAAAATTTGTCAACCACAAAATTCAAATATAAGTATAGTAGAAAGTTTGGAATGTGATATGGTGCAATATTTTGATTTTAGTGGTCAAAATTACCTTTATTTTTAATCAAGATTAGATAATACCTGGGTGATGCACGAATTCCATTTCCAAGGAGCCTTTGTGGGATTTAGAATACCATTTACTGCTACAAGACAGTCAGACTCCACAACAAACTCAGGTAAATTTAGTTCAGAGCCAAATTCATAGGCACATTTAATAGCATGAATTTCAGCCTGTAAAGGGGTAGACATATACATGCAAAGTGTTCTGAGTTTAAAAACATCACCCTGTGAATTCCTAACCACAATTGCAACAACAGCCATTTGAGTCAGGCTGCATCAACGTTTATCTTATATGCAGAGAGGGGTTTATGCCACCTTACTGAAATAAGCTCTTTTTTTCCTTTTTTTGTGGATATGAGGA
>JAAGWI010063121.1:0-10547 GCA_012274505.1 Galium porrigens var. tenue
TGCCTCATAAGACTTTGTCAAAAAGTTAAACGGTGGCTAACTTGTGCAATTAAAAGTAGAGGGCAATTGTAAACAATAATAATGTTCAGAGGGGTATTTCACAATTGACTCCTTTTCATTTTCTCCCCAAGAAAACTCCATCACTCATCACTACAAGTTGATTCAGCTCACTCGCGGACTCGCCGGAAAAACATGCAGGCTTACATTCTATTGGGGCCCTCAGCCTCCATCGACGGCGGTGGAGGAGCATCCACTACCACCAACAACCCCATAGCAAGAAACCTCCTCTCATTCCGAAACCATCATCCGCGGTTATTATGGTCTTCCTGTCCCCATCACCACCGCAGCAGCCGTTGTTCCGCCACCGGGCGCAACCAGAATCACTACGCAGTTCTTGGAGTCTCCGCC
This sequence comes from Galium porrigens var. tenue, assembly GCA_012274505.1. NCBI lineage: Eukaryota > Viridiplantae > Streptophyta > Magnoliopsida > Gentianales > Rubiaceae > Galium > Galium porrigens. The sequence goes on from JAAGWI010063121.1 coordinate 409, forward strand.
GATGCCTCCCATTCCGATATCAAGAAAGCCTATCGCCTTCTTGCTCTCAAGGTATGAAGTTTTTCTTTTTCTTTTTTTTTATTGGATTATTTCTTGGTGTTAATCAATGTGATGGATTGGCATCAAGTTTCAATCTTTGTTCCCTGTAAATTTACCATTCGGGAGAAATGCAATTTTTTTAAAAGAACAATGTAGGCCTTGTAAGTGTTTAGTAGGATAAGAAAGATTATGATCAAGTTCTTTGTAGAATGCCTTTAGTTGGAGGTTAGATGTAGAAGTCACTGAGAAAGGTTATTCTTAAAGGTGTGGAATTTTTCCGCTATTTTATCTTCACTTCCAAGTTCCAGTTAAGCGCTTCATTAAAGAATTGAAGGCTTCAATTGGTGAAGCCATTTGAAATAATCTCGAAATAGCTGGCTGACGGGTGATAGATAGCCTAGAGATTGTCCAAACATGTTGTGTTAGCTCTGGTTTATCAGAAGATTCTAATGGTTCAATTTATAAAGTCTTGTAGTAGCATGTTACTGGCTCCTTTTCATTTTTTTGCTATGTCTTAGTGCAATCTGTTTAGGATTCACGATCACCAGTTTTCTACAGTTTTCTTGGGGTTGATACTTACAGTTTCTCGGACTATGAATGCAGTATCATCCCGATGTCAGCAAGGATGCAGGAGCTGGTGAGACTTTCAAGAACATCCATCTTGCTTACGACGTAAGTACTTCCTTCCTTTTCACACTTAATAAAATCAAATAGCAGTTTTTCTGGTTTTATACTCCGCAATTCACACTAGGTTGCATTAGTTGCAACGTAGGGTTGTTAACTGACTTGGTAGTTCTTGCATTTGTAATCTTTTTAAAATAATTTTGCTACCTTGAGACTGTAGGATAATCTTTCTCTAGATGCTCATAATTTTGTCATTTGGAATATCTTATTTTCCCATAGCGCTTATTGGGGGGGAAGGTGTTAGACTGTCTCAGAATCATCAAAAAGTATCTCCCTCACCGCTACTGTGCTACATTTGTTTTAGTTTATCTCGCAACTAACTAAATTAATTGATGCTGAGTGTCAAAGAAACTTGTACCTAGCTGTTCTTTTCAAACATCATTTACTTAAACTTATCAATATTAGTGGAATTATACTGCTGCAGATATTATCCAATGAAACTACAAGGAACCAGTATGACCGTGCCCTTAAATATCATCAATCGAATGGAAGCAGACCACTGGAAAGTAGCTGGAGTTACAGCCCCGGGCTTGAAGAGCAACTAAGGATCTACAGATGGGCTTACCTCCAAAGGAAAATGCAGAGGGAGAAATATCGGCAACAAAACCAAGCACGTGAGAAAAGGCATTCTTTTTATGATGAAGAGGAGGCATCCGACGAAATCAATGATGACCATGAAAGAGGCTCCTTTTCTGAAGTCCTACAATCAACTCTACTCACTTTGTTCCTAATGCACACAGTCGGAATAAGGTTGTCTCTAACCTTTAGCAGCATCATGGCTTTCCTAGACCAGAAGCTGGATGGGGGGTACAAAATTGGGTACCTCATTGCGTGGATGTTAGGAGGAATTGGCGGTATAATGCTAACCTTATGCCTCTCTTTTGCTAGTTGGGTATGTGGTAAAACTAGTAGCGGAATTGTTGCTTTAGTAGTTGTGTCCATGTGGTTTGTTTCAAATCTTGCTAGGTTTGTCCCACTTCCCCAAGGTGCTCTTCTCGCCCTCTTGTACATGTCAATCAAGCTTCAAGTTGATTTTAAGTGAAGCATTAGCTTCTGTTTTAAGTTTCTGTACATATATTTCCCTTCAAATATAGGGTTTGCATTAGGTCAAACTTCAGGATATGAATACGAATATTGGCGGATGTTAGATGAAAAATCTTTCTTGCTTGGTGGAAATGCAAATGGCTTATTTCATTAAGTTTCAATGGTTTTCTTGCATTTCTTTATAGAATTATCTGTTACAAAACATTGCTGATGAAAGAAAGATGATTTGTTGAAGATATGATTCTGAACTACAAAATTGGAATCCTTTATTTGGGTCCAAACATGTGTTTCATGGTTTTCTACATTGTGAGATCTGATCTGTATGTCATCAGCAGATTTCCATATGTAATGGAAACAAAGAATAATACTAACCTAAGAAACTACTAGAAAGTATCTTTTGTAAGTTGACACTTGGTATATATTTGTGCTGATTTCTTGAAGCCTGAAAATCCCAAATGCCTTATGAAGATGCCACTTTCATTTTCATGGTTTGAGATTCTCTTATTCCTCCAAGATTCCTCCATATATAGCCACCACTGGCCATGTCAATGAAAACCCAGAAGCCATTTTGCACCATCTGAACATTTCAACAACATTCGAAAAGAGGTTAGGATTGGTTCATCTTAAAATAAATATACCCAACCATTTTTTAAACAAAGATCAGCTTGATGATCTTACCTTAAGGAAGCTATTTTCTTGTTTTTCTTGGCTTGATGAACATTGGTCTGAACCAACGATGGATTCATAGTCTTCTTCTTCGGAAGAAGTAATCGATTTCCACGCGAAATACCCGGCCAAAACAGCAGAGAAGAACACCAAAATGAGCCTAAGAGGACACATGATTTCAATCAAAAAGAAAACTATCAAATACTTGATTCAAAGGAGCAATGAAAATGTTGATGCTGTTGGGAGGGAATATGAGCAGATTAATAAAGGGGGTGTTTTTCTGGTTAACAATTACAGCTAAAGCATTAGATGATATCAAGAAAACTATAAACGTGTTTTTGTTGTACAAACACGAAGAAAAATTGACATTTTTATGACTTTTCTTTGTGTTTTCTTATTACCAAGTCATATTTGTTATGCCTGTCACCTACTCCTAAAAATAAATAAAAACCAAACCTCATATTTCCTGGAAACAACTCTGCATATGTTGGCCAAGTCAAAAGACAAAAGCCTATCTATTTTACACTTTTTGCTGGAAACCTATACAATCCAATTAATGGTGGAAAAAATAGATGAAAATAACCTTTTTTTACTTAATGGATTATATAACATTGTGGAAAGAATCAAAAGATAATAGATCTGAGAAGGATTCCATCTCAAACCACTAAAGATTCCAACTTGATCACTGTTTACTGGTTAGTGGACATGTTTTCGTACGGCTTTGGTTCTCTATGACAACTTAAATGATGATTATTGTGTAGTTTAAGCAAATTAACTGACTGATTGAAGCCTAATCCTAGGCTCTAATACAATATGGTGTTGCTATTTGCACTCTTTGACCAAAAAGTGCATGTAGACCACGTTAAAAATAAAAATACCGTGTTGATCTTTTCAAAAGCAACTGATTCTGGCCAATCGGAATCCCAATTATGATTTCTGTAAGGTATATAAATGGTGGTGTAGATAAAAAAGAGGGATGCAAATAGAATCACCCATACGATATCAGAACCACGTAGTTTCATCTTAAAACCAATTGGTTCCAAGTAAAGGAGCCACAACAACCCACATGAGGCTCTAGCAATGACTCACTAATCTTTTGATGCAATATATGTAAAAAGTTGCCGAAAACAAATAACAAGATTGTTTAGTTAGGGGATTTTTGATGAAAGTGGAAATGGAGTAGGAATCACTAACTAGATAGCTGCAATGTCACTGAAAATACATCAGCATCCACCAGACAGAGAAATACTGATTCTGATGATGTCAAACAGCTTTTTTTGTTAAGAAAAGAGTTTGGCAGTGCCATTTCTTGAAGGAATCGAATTCACATCCCAATCTCCATAAATATTCGCCTGTTTTGGTGTTATGAATCAGATACAATGACCTTTCAACTTGCACAATTCACATGCCTAACCCTTTGGATGTGGAATTGATTCTGATTCACTCAACCACTCAAACCTTAAAACCCCCCTTCAAGTTCCAACGAATTCAGATCAGATAACAGCACAAATTTCCCAACTACCATCTTTTTCCAAGTCTCGAGGTATGTGATCATGAACTCTATCTTTCTTTTTTCCTTTCTTCGAGAACAGAACGAAAAGTTTCATTTCATGATATTAGAAAACGTCGAGTAACTTTTGACAACCGAAACTCGGGGGTTGAATCGCATACATTAAGCACCTTGCATAGGTAGCTAGAGAGTGAGCTGGAAAATTACACTATGCATCATCTCTATCTTTTATTTAGTCTTCTAAGGTGTGCCTAGATTGGATCATAGGATGGTTCCTTCTTACCAATCAAATGAATCCCAGAAAACATGTGTCTTTGAATACTACTCCTTGTATTTGTTTAGCAGGAAGGAAGTAATCTTGATACTCATTGACTAGCATATTTGCCTCTTGGGGCAACTCAAAGGCAAATTTGGTTATATAACTAAGAGAGATTAAATCATCCAGGCTGGAAAGATTTGTATAGACTGCCACATGAGGTAACAAAATTTGGATTAGAAAAGACTAATGAAGATCACGATTAACATTAAATTACTCAATCGTTCCTGGATAACTTTTTACGAATTGCTATTTATCGCCATGTACTGTAAACTAATTGAATAGTTTATTCCAATTAATAAAACTCACATTATTCATATACTACAAAAATTAAAAAACATCTTGTGAATTCATTTTTCCCCATGCTTATTTTCTTAGAAGTATCAAACAATTATATTATAATAACATTCATGTAGAAGTGTTATTCCTATGTGAGATGAGAATGCGGAAACACGAAACATGTCATGCCACTGCTGTCACCCTCATCCTTTCAGTACCAAAAATCAATTTTTTGGTTTGACCTAAGCCCATTATTCTTGATTTGGGAATTTTCCAACTATTTTTTTCTATAACTGAAAACGTGTTCTTAATTTAGGGATCATTTTTAAATTTCCGAGGATCGCATCAGAGTGGTAGTATTTATTGGGACTCTGTTGTATGGACTCTTAACATTTTCATTTCTTCATAGCGAAAATTTTGAATAAGAAAAATAATCTCAGGAATTCCATTGATTCGGCAGAACCATGAATGCATTAGCTGCGACGAACAGGAACTTCAAGCTTGCTGCTCGGCTTCTGGGCTTGGATTCCAAGCTGGAGAAGAGTCTTCTCATTCCATTTAGGGAAATAAAGGTGCCCTCTTTCTCCATGAAATCTTACTGGACTTTCTGTTTTTGATACTGTTTCATTGTAGGTTTTGATTTTTGATTGCCATACAGTCTTGAACTTCATTTCAATGCATAATCGACCCCACATATATTACTGTTTTTTGAAATCAAACATTCATAGAAATGCTCGGAAAAACGCTCAGCGACGATTACAAGATTCTCTTTGATTGACACACCAGGTGGGATCAGATGCCTAAAGCCTCATTTTTGGCTGGTTTCACTTGGTGGGATCAATGTATTTCTGACTCTACTTAGTTGGATTTAGTCGACCCCACGAGATTTTGTAGTTTTTGATCATAGTGTTATTGAGAGCCTATTGGGGTCCAGATGAAAAAGGTTTATACTTGGCCGATTGCAGGTTGAATGTACCATACCCAAGGATGATGGAACTTTGGCCTCTTTTGTTGGATTTAGAGTTCAGCATGACAATGCTAGAGGGCCAATGAAAGGAGGAATCAGATACCATCCTGAGGTAAACCTATGGTGAAAAGGCTATGGTTTTTTACCACTTGCCTCTCTTTTTGTACACATAAAAACCGAACTAAGGATGTAGAACGATTTATAAGTGCAATGTGAAAAAAAGTAGGCTCATCTGAGGTTATAATCCATGTAGGTTGATCCTGATGAGGTTAACGCTTTAGCACAACTAATGACGTGGAAGACTGCAGTAGCAAATATCCCGTATGGTGGGGCTAAAGGAGGGATAGGGTGCAATCCAGGGGACCTGAGTATTTCTGAGCTCGAGAGGCTTACCCGAGTCTTCACACAAAAGATACACGATCTGATTGGAGTCCACACTGATGTTCCAGCTCCTGATATGGGAACAAATGCACAGGTTAGAACTTAGAACTCAGAACCTGTGTTGCATTATTGAGTAGACTACTTGGGTGCTAAATTTGTAATATTATATGACTTTGAACTTTGGACAGACTATGGCATGGATCCTGGATGAGTACTCGAAATTCCATGGCCATTCCCCTGCTGTGGTGACTGGAAAGCCTATTGTAAGTCTTTCTTAGCTTTCCATTGTCAGTTTTTTATTGATCTTGAATGTCTTTGGGAGACTAAGATGTTAAGCCACTTTGAACCAGGATCTCGGTGGATCTCTAGGTAGAGATGCAGCTACTGGAAGGGGAGTACTCTTTGGAACGGAAGCACTCCTCAACGAGTACGGTAAAGGTATTGCAGGGCAACGATTTGTTATTCAGGTGCAATTCAGAATTCTTATATGTCCAAGGTTCAATATTACAATAATTTCAGAGCTTTTCCTAACTTTGTCCTGTCAACAAACAATAGAAAGTACCTCGATTTTTTTAGAACAGGTCCAAGTCAAATAGTAATGACTTGAAGCACTTTTTTTTACACGATTTTGTAAACCTAAGAAAAATATATCATATGTAAGAAATGTTCATTGAGAGAGGTGATTTGGTTCAGGATAATTAGAACTCGTTTTTGATGATTTCAGGGATTTGGAAATGTTGGCGCCTGGGCTGCTCAATTGATAAGCGAGCGAGGGGGAATTATTGTGGCAGCAAGTGACATATCGGGAGCCATAAAGAACCGCAAGGGAATAGACATTCCAAACCTTCTCAAGCATGTGAAGGATAACAGGGGAGTTAAGGGTTTTGAAGGAGCAGAAAGCATAGAACCCGAGTCCATCTTAGTTGAAGACTGTGACATTCTTATCCCAGCTGCACTTGGGGGCGTGATCAACAGGTTTTTTTCTCTTTACCGTAATAATAAAATAAAGCTTTCGTGAGATTTCTTGCTGAAATGACAACTGTTCTTGTTTTGTCTCAAGGGAAAATGCAAAAGATGTCAAAGCCAAATTCATCATCGAGGCAGCTAACCATCCTACTGATCCCGAGGCTGATGAGGTTAGTATGGAAGAATTTACGGTTTTAGATCATTAAATGCAGTGCCCTAAGCAAGCAATATTTGCTTATATAACATTAATGTGCAGATTTTGGCAAAGAAGGGAGTGGTTATTCTTCCAGACATATTTGCAAACTCAGGAGGTGTTACTGTCAGCTACTTCGAGTGGGTTCAGGTAAGATTGCGCCTTCACTTCCTCGTTTCTTACAATCACCATTGTGCAATCTCATGTTCTGAAGGGTTTCTTTTGATATTTTCTGCTGTTCAGAACATTCAAGGGTTCATGTGGGATGAGCCGAAAGTGAATGCAGAACTGAAGAATTACATGACTAGGGGGTTTAAAGATGTTAAGGAGATGTGCAACACTCACAATTGTGATTTGAGAATGGGAGCTTTCACCCTAGGAGTCAACCGTGTCGCTCGGGCTACTGTTCTCAGAGGATGGGAAGCCTGAAAAGCTCAAGCTACCGAATAAAGATGAAGGCTTTGCCCTCAAAAGTTTAATTCTTGAAGTTTCATGTTTAATGTGTAATAGTATTTACCTGTGAAATGCTTTTTGGCAACTTTCAATTTTTGCCATTGAGAAAGAATCGATGGCTATATGGCTTACTATATCATTTGTATTTTTCAAAGATCCAAAGTTGAGAAATGAAAAACACTTTCATTAGATTTTTTTGTGTGGAACTTTAATTAGAAATTGATTTTGCCAGCATCATAGTCCTCATATAAGAGAGATCTCAAAGGTCTGTTAGTCTAAACACGAAATTATAAAGCCATAAATAAACGCAGAATTAGGACCTAAGAATGACAAATCCTTAGCATCATCTTCAAAATAAAATCCTGAGTTAAAACTTCAACAAGAAAAGTGCACACATCGAAATACATAGTTCCTTCCTAAAATCGTCCTCCTCTACCACCCCTGAAGCCGCCACGGCTGCCACCTCTTGGTGGGGCTCTTCCTCTAAAACCACCTCTTGGGGCTCTTCCGCCAAAACCACCTCTTCCTCTTCCACCACCTCTTCCACCACCACGTCCTCCTCTTCCACCACCACCAGACGCCATTCCCCTGTAAATACAGATGGGTTTATTATACAGATGGGCATGAAAAGGTAAATTATCGGACATCAACCAGCCAGAAAGACACTGTCATCAATTGCACCTATTAATAGAACACTATCATCAAGTTTCAAAAAAAAAAATTCAGTATGTTTAGCTCTTGATCTATACAGTTTCACAAGTGCAACATTAAACCATGCATTTCTCCAGTATCAAAGTTCAGACTAAACCATCTCTAGCTGCCAAGATTCTGCATATACTCATCAAAACAACAGAGAGAGAACAACTTTTCCAAAAGTAAGTTGATTTATCTCACTTGGTCATAAAAAGCCATCCTAAACTTATAACTGAGATCGAGAAACCATAGTCAAAGTGTCAAACACGCTATTCAAGAGACCAAATCAGGCACAACCAAATGCAATAAAGTAGGAAAATACTGATACAAATTGCAAAGAACAGAAACATTAGGGTTCAACACCAGGATTAAACATTAGGGTTCAACACCAGGATTAAACATTAGGGTTCAACATTCGGGTGCAATAGAGTTCAATCAAATATGAAGCAATAAAACACGACATACTTGGGAGGAGTCAAGAATCTGGAAAGGGGCAACAGCTTAGCAGGATCAATGTAGAACTTGTCACCAGCAGCATAGGAAGTTGCAATAATCCCCTCCTGCATCTTAATAGAAAAGAACTGCAACAACAACAACAACAACAAAAAAACATCAGACCAAACTAAACATCAAACTTCATAGAACAAAGGTACAAACTTTACATCAATCCAGACTCACAGATTCATTGATTGGTCCGAAAATCTCATCCACTTTGCCAATCTGGGCCTTGTTGCTGAGGTAAATAGGAGCATTAAAGTAGGGGATTTTCTCGTTTGTGAGCTTCGTCACCGCCTCTCCTTCGCAAGCATTAACAAAGGTAGAAACTTCTGCAATTTTTCCCCAGTAAATTAAATTGATAAGCATTAAGAATGATTAAAAATAAAATCTTTTAGCATAATAAGCATTTTTGAATAACTGACCGACGACATATTCGGGAGGGCCTTCATCGCGAGGAGGTGCTCTGCCGCGGCCGCCACCGAAGCGACCGCCTCCGCCGTCTCGGCCTCCCCTGAAACCTCGGCCGCCGCCGAATCCGCCGCCGCCACGTCCTCTGGGAGGTCTCATTGCTTAGGTTTCTGGTTTGTTGGTGTGAAGTGAAAGTGAAAGTGAAAGTGAAAGAGCAGCTGAGGCCTGAGAGTGGCAGGGGTTTAGGGTTTAATGAGCAGCTAGCTCCACAATATCTTCCTTTTGTAATTTTACGCATTCACCCCCATTGGGTTTCCTGAAGTGTTTGGGCCAACCGGCTTAAAAATTTGATATCTGCTGAGCTAAAGCCCAACCTCGCCCCATGGGCCTGCATATACTGTTTTAATTTTGATGAAATTAAAATATATTTAGTCAAACTAATTTTATTTTCAATAAATAATTTTCACTTCAGTTCAATTTAGTAAGAAATTAAATTATAGGAACAGAAAAAAATGACATCACTAAAAGATATCATTAATATAATAATTCAGTTCAGTTCAACCCAAGACTCGTTAATATAATAATTCAGTTCAGTTCAACCCAAGACTCATTTGAGAGGATGTGACAGAAGAAGATACCGCTAATACATCGCTAAATTCCTCTACTGTGTATTATTAGTGATTTAGTGGTAGTCTAATTGAAAATAGTGATATCAATTGACTGATTGAGGTTCGTAGGCCATATATAATCGAGTCCATCCTTTTCATGACAAATACAAATACAGATAGAAATTAAAATGTTAATCAATTAGAAACAGACGAAGAATCAAACTTATGTTGCATTTTCTCCATGCCATGTCCAATATTTGGTCCACTCCGCCACATACGGTAAATTTAATTAATTGAATATCAAGGTGCAAATTAAGTTTTGTCGGTTTTCCAGCTCTCCCTTAATTACTATTAAATACTATATGATTTGATTGGAAAAATCCTTTTTAACTTTGTTATTGTTGAAGTGGTTAAGACCATGTACAATGGTGGTT
>JAAGWI010063420.1:2464-14575 GCA_012274505.1 Galium porrigens var. tenue
CGGATAGTCCCGGCGTCTGGCCCGGCCCCGGCCGCCAAGCGAAGCCGGGGAAAGGCTCCGCACCCGCCACTGGCGAGGCCCCTCCCCGGCTCCGACCAACGCCCGGGCGTGCCCGGCCGACGAGCGATCGGGGCGGCCCCCTAGGGGGGCCCGCCGATCGACCGCTCCACCAGCCGGGTCTCGCGGTGGCATTGGTGGCAGAAGGCGAAATCGAACGTCTCGCTGAGCACCCAGGCCTGGGAACTGACGTCCCATTCGGACCAGGCGTCGCGGGTGACGGCAATGCCGCCACAACGCTCGCATGCATACTCGACCCGAGGAGCTTCACCTTCTGCCACGCCCGGCACGATAGGCGATCTCCGGTCCGTTTCGGGGGCAACCATATCCATAATGGAGGAGGTTGCCCGGCCATTGCGGATCGCGGGCGACGGGCCTAGCCTGGTCTCCTTCGGCCAGGGGAGAGACTCGATGCGCACTTCCATGCTCGCACTCGGCGCCGCGGCGGCGCTGTTCACCGGCCTCGCGGCCACTGCGCCGGCAAGCCGCGCCGTAGCCGCCGATCCGACAACGGACGTGATCGCCGGCCGCAGGGCGGCGTTCCTGATGTCCGGCGCGCTGTTCGGCCAGATCAAGGCGGGCATCGATCGTGGCGACGATCCCAAGGCGCTGGGCTTCGCCGCCCGCGCGCTCGCCAATTGGGCCAAGGCGATCCCCGGCATGTTCCCCGCCGGCAGCAGCGGCGCCCCTTCCGAGGCGCTGCCCGCGGTGTGGAGCGACCGCACCGGCTTCGAGGCCCGCGCCGCCGGCTATGCCGCAGCGGCCGCCAAGCTCGCCGAGCTCGCCAAGGCCGGCGACAAGCCCGGCTTCGCCGCGCAGTTCGGCGAAGTGGGCAAGGCCTGCAAGGCGTGCCACGACGCCTATCGCAAGCCCGACGACCATCATTGAGCCGCCGTCCCGCGACTTCGGTTCCGGTTCAGCGCAACGAAAGCGCGGCTTTGCGATTTCAGGCTCCGGGGTTAACCCTAATTGCCCGTGCACCATGAAGCACGGCAAGCCTGCGTGGTTCGGGGAGTATTGCCGATGCACGACTGTATGAAACGCCGCCTGCTCTACGCGTCCAGCCAGGCTTATCAGCCCGCCATGCAGGTCCATGGCCGCAATGTCGGCTGGATCGAAGCGCCCTTCGTCGTGCGCCGCGAGAGCGCGCTCGGCCAGCGCCAGATCGACCAGGCGCTGGTCGGCCGCACGCCCCAGGGCGTGGTGGTGGCGTTCCGCGGCTCGCTTCCCCCCTTCTTCGGCGGCGCGCATGACGGCTGGGACGTGGTGCTCGACTGGCTGAACGACGCCTTCTCGCTGTGCGTCGAGGATTCGCATTATGGCGGCGGCGTGCATTTCGGCTTTGCCGAATCGATGCGCCGGCTGTGGCACGACGCGGGCTCGGGCCCGGGCGTGCGCACCGCGATCCAGGCGATGCTCGACCAGAGCCTGCTCGACCGCAAGGCGCGAGCGCATCTGTTCGTCACCGGCCATTCCAAGGGCGGCGCGCTCGCCAATCTCGCGGCGATGCGATCGGCACAGGTCAGGGAATGGGCCGACCTGCCGGTGAGCGTCGCCACCATCGCCGCGGCGCGCGCGGGCAATGCCGATTTCGCCGCGAGCTATGACCAAACCCGCATCGCCTGCCTGCGCTACGAGATGCCCGGCGACGTGGTGCCACATCTGCCGCTGAGCCCCGCCACGCCGGGCTGGGCCCGGGCAATCGCGCGCGGCGTGTTCCCCCGGCTTGCGATCGCCGATTATCAGCCCGTGGGGCTGCTCGTCGCGCCGCCGCCCGCGCCCAGGACCGGCCACCAGGCCTGGGCCGGCTCGCGCCGCCCGGTGCGCAGGCTGCTCGACCGGCGCGGCGCCGGGCTCGAGGCGCTGACTCCGGCGATCCTGAGCGCGCACGCCATCTGCCCCGGCAGCGGCTATGACCGGCTGATCTGCGACGGCGAAGCAGTGTGCGATCACGGCCAGGCGCCGAAGCGCAAGCGGGCCTGAGCGCGGGCCCGAGCCCGATCCGTATCCGTCACCCCGGGTGCATTCGCCGCGATGGAGCGGCGCAGGGACGGCTGCTGCAGGCATGCCGGATGCCGGAGCCCCGGATCGAGCCCTTGCCGGCCTGACGAAGCAGGCGGCGGCGCGCCCCATGGGGAGCCGCGCCGCCGCTGCTGCTCCATCAGAAGTGCGCGATCAGGCCGGCCATCGGGCGGAAGCTCTTCGCGTTGTTGAACGTGTTGATCTCCATGCGCAGGCGCACGCCGCTGTTGCCGGTGACGCCGCCCAGGCCGATGTCCTTGGGCCCGACCTCGACGCCGGCGCCATAGGTCATCGCGTGATAGTCGCGGCTGTCCTTGCCCAGCGCGTCGAAATTGACCCATTGATAGCCGACCTTGCCATAGATCAGGCCGCTCTCGCCCGCGCGCAGGCCGAAGCGGCCGGCGGCGCCATATTCCCAGTCGATATCGCCCTTGATGCCCTTGGCGACATTGCCCTCGGCACCGACGAAGACCGGCCCGAGCGGCACGTTGATGCCGGCGACGCCCTGGATCAGGCCGCCGTCAAAGGCGCGGCCGTCCGCCGGAATCGGTATGCCGGCGTTGGACTGGCGATCGAACCGCTCATAGCCGCCCAGGATGCCGATATAGGGCTCGATCCCGAAGGCGCGGGTACCGTCGGGCGCGGTTGCCGGGGCTGCGGCGGGGGTGGCGACGCTGGTGTCGGAGTCCTGCGCCTGGGCGACGGGGACGGCAAAGGGCGCCGCGGCGATCGCCGCGACTGCGAGAAGGATACGCATGTGGGGGAATAACCTCTTACGCTAACTCAAGACGCACCCCGCCTGGGCCCTGTTACCCTGGGCACCGGCGGCGGGGCATTGGGGAGAATGCGTGAGGAGTCCGCCTGGTTGCATTGCAGCATGGGATTGGGGCGGGGGTGTTGCCTTGGGGACACGGTAGCGATCGATCCGCGCGGCCTCCTCCGATAGAACGAAACAGAAACCTGGCACTTAGACCACCAGAGTGCTAAAAGCGTTGCATTGGGGGGTGTTGGTATCGTTCTAAATGACGATGGAGTCTGCCCAGTGACTTCGAAGACAATCAATCTTCACAAGCTGCTAAAGCTATTTGGCCTCAAAGATAGGCAATTAACATCCGCCCTTCGCCGCGAATTATACGGCGAAAAAAAGAGAATCGAAAACGGGCCAGGTGAAGGCGGTGACTTCCACGTACCTTTTTTGTCGGATGCGAAGGCGCATGTTATTGGTAAGGCCGATTTAGTTCAACAAACCCAGGCACGCGTTGAAGCAAGCGATCAGCGCAAGCGCCTATATCCCCAGTTGGCCGATGGCTTTCTCGACTGGCTAGAGCAGACGAAACGAAGCACAAACGAGAAAGTCGGCTGGCACGAAGGCAACGTCCATAATCACCATTCGATCCCAGAGCTCGACCTTACTCTCAAGGTGGACAATATGCTTGCCTTGAAAATCGGCCCGGACCGTTACCGGTTAATATACCCATATTTCACGGAAAAGCCGATACTACACGAACAGTGGGCGAGAGTCGGCCTATGGGCAATGTCTGAAGCACTGCCCGACCACAGCCGTTCCAACATGGAAATATTAGATATCCTACGAGGACGGGCGTTCTCTGGCGCCCGCTTGTTTTTGAAGGGCGACGAAGAGTATCTTTTCTCTAAACGCTACAGAGAAATTCTGGACGAATGGGATAACCTTCGCCCCGAATATGGGTTGTAACTTTTAATCGGGTAATGGGTGAGGAATGGCCTTGGCCAAACCCCACCCAACCTCTTTTACTCCGCCGCAATCCCCGCCTTGGAGAACATGTCCGGCCCGCCATCGCCGCCATCCTCGTTGGCGACCGGCGTCACCTTCGCCTTCTGGCGCTTGTCGAACGAATCCCACACCTCGTTCCATGCACCGCGGGTCGCCGCCTTCGAATATTCCGTCGCGCGGGTCTCGAAGAAATTGGCGTGCTCCACGCCGTTCAGCAGCGGGGCGAGCCAGGGGAGCGGGTGCTCCTCGACCATGTAGATCGGCTTGAGGCCGAGCTGGCCCAGGCGCCAGTCCGCGATGTAGCGGACATATTTCTTGATCTCCTTGGGCGTCATCCCGTTCACCGGGCCCATCTCGAACACCAGGTCGATGAACGCATCCTCGATGCGCACCGTCTTCTGGCACATGTCGAGAATGTCGTCGCGCACCGACGGAGTCAGGCAGTTGCGCTCCTTGCAGAAGGCGTGGAACAGCTTGATGATACCCTCGCAGTGCAGGCTCTCGTCGCGCACCGACCAGGACACGATCTGGCCCATGCCCTTCATCTTGTTGAAGCGCGGGAAGTTCATCAGCATCGCGAACGAAGCGAAGAGCTGCAGCCCCTCGGTAAAGCCGCCGAACATGGCGAGCGTCTTGGCGATATCCTCATCGGTGTCGACGCCGAAGGTGCTCAGATAGTCGTGCTTGTCCTTCATCTCCTTATACTGGAGGAAGGCGGCATATTCGGTCTCGGGCATGCCGATCGTGTCGAGCAGGTGCGAATAGGCGGCGATGTGGACCGTCTCCATGTTGCTGAACGCCGTCAGCATCATCTTGATCTCGGTCGGCTTGAACACGCGGCCATATTTCTCGTGGTAGCAATCCTGCACTTCCACGTCCGCCTGGGTGAAGAAGCGGAAAATCTGAGTGAGCAGGTTGCGCTCGTGATCGGTGAGCTTCTGGGCCCAGTCACGGCAATCCTCGCCCAGCGGCACTTCCTCCGGCAGCCAGTGGATCTGCTGCTGGCGCTTCCAGAACTCGAACGCCCAGGGATATTCGAAGGGCTTATAGGTCTTGCGGGCTTCGAGAAGCGGCATTGGGGTTACTCCGTGACGAACTGAGAATAGAGGAAGATCGAAGCGAGGATCGCTGCAGCGAACTGGAGGATCACGCCCCCGGTCCGGATGCCGCGCAGCCCTTCCGGGCCGGGATCGTCATTACCGAGCAGGCGGGCAGCGACGAGACGTGGCGCCAGCGTGAAGACCCCGCCCAGAATCCCGAAGAACGAGAAGGCGCCGACCAGGGGGTTGCTCATGCCACCCCTCCCGCCAGCGTGAACACCGCCGCGAAGCCGCCGAGGAACAGGCCGAGCGCGAAGAGCATCATGCCGGCGATGCGCAGGGCATAGGCCGTCGCCTCCGCCTCGGGCAGGCCGAGCGCGCGGCACGCCCAGCCGGGGCGGACGAGCACCGTCAGCCCCGCGGCGCCCGCGGCGCTGGCCAGCCCGGCCATCAAGGCGATGCTGCGCGTCATTCGTGGTCGATCACCCGGCCGCCGCGCTCGCGCACGATGCGGTCGCGATAGACGATGCGCGTCACCCGGTGCCCGCGATTGGCGCCGACGCCGAACACGCAGATGCCGAGGAAATAGCCGAAATCATACCAGCCGCCATTGTTGGGCACGGCATAGACGGCGACTTCGGGCATCAGCAGCGAAAGGAACCAGGCGACCGGGAAGATGAAGCCGTGCCACAGGCCGAGCAGAAAGCCCGGCGCCTCGGGCTGGACGGCGCTCGGCACCTGCTTGGCGCACGCGGCGAGCAGCAGGAAAGCAGCGAGAGGCAAGGCGCGCCAGGATGTGCGGACAGGGTTCATGCGATCTCCCTTTCGGATGGACGACAGGCGGCGCGGACGGCCGCATCGTTTCCCGGCCGCGTGCGTTGAGCGAGTGAACCATCCCCCCAAGGAGACCCGGAATGACCGATGTGCGCGCAATCCAGGAGCATATGGAAGTGGTCGGCACGGACGGCAGCCATGTCGGCACGGTCGACAAGGTCGAGGGCAACCGGATCAAGCTGACCAGGAAGGATTCCGGCGCCGAAATCGCAGGCGCGACCGGCAGCCATGCCGGGCATCACCATTATGTCTCGATCGGCCTGGTCGCCGGCGTGGAAGGGGACAAGGTGCGCCTGTCGGCCACCGCGGCCAACGCCGTCGAGATCTTCGAGGAAGAGGCCTGATGCCAGCAGGCGGTGCGCGGCTCCGGCCCGCGCCGCCGCATCACGGCCGGCGCGGCGCGGATCGCGTACGCGGTGGCCGCGCGCGCGCATCAGTCGCCCGCCTCTGCCGGCTGCTTGATCCGGCGCGATTCCGTGATCGGCAGCCCCGCCTCGGTCGGCACGTAGATTAGCGAGGCCTTGCTCGATTCGAGCGCCTGGATCTGCAGATAGCGAAGATAGCCCTCGGGCCCGCCCAGACTATTCTGCAGGATGGCATTGGCCTGTGCGGCACCGCGGGCGCGGATCACTTCGGCTTCGGCGAGCTGCGTCGCGCTTTCCTTCTTGGCGCGCGCCTCGAGAATGGCGACCTGGCGCGAGGACTGAGCCTCGGCCAGCGCGGCCTCACCGGCCAACCGCTGCGAATAGACGCGATACTGCGGCCAGCCGATCAGCAGGACGAGCAGCAGCACGGCCGCAGCGCCGGCCGCCATCAGCGTGCATCCCATATTCTGGTTCATGGCATCCAATCTCATCGGTCCACCCTCACCGGCCCCGGAATCGAGCCAGACGCTTGCGGTATGCCGGCGCCCGGAGCCACCGCCCGCCATTACTGGCAGGCCAGGCACTCGTCGTAATCGGTGCTCTCACCCAGGTTGAACTGGGGCTTCTCGATCGTGTTGTCGGCCTCCACGCCGCCCGCGAAGCCGGCGCGCTGCACCGACTTGGAGCGGAGATAATAGAGCGACTTGATGCCAAGCTCCCAGGCGCGGAAGTGGAGCATCAGCAGGTCCCACTTCTCGACGTCCGCCGGGATGAACAGGTTCAGCGACTGGGCCTGGTCGATATAGGGCGAGCGATCGCCGGCCAGCTCGAGGATCCAGCGCTGGTCGATCTCGAACGAGGTCTTGTAGACGTCCTTCTCTTCCTGGCTGAGGAAGTCGAGATGCTGGACCGAGCCCCCCTGCTCGAGGATCGAGTTCCACACCGCATCCGAGTTCTTGCTCTTCTCGCTGAGCAGCTTCTCCAGATAGGGATTCTTGACCGAGAAGCTGCCCGACAGCGTCTTGTGCGTGTAGATGTTCGCCGGGATCGGCTCGATACAGGCGCTGGTGCCGCCGCAGATGATCGAGATCGACGCGGTCGGCGCGATCGCCATCTTGCAGCTGAAGCGCTCCATCACGCCCATGTCGGCCGCATCCGGGCACGGCCCGCGCTCCACCGCCAGCGCCATCGAGGCCTGATCGACCTGCGACTTCACATGCTTGAACATGCGCAGGTTCCAGCTCTTGGCCATCGCGCCTTCGAACGGGATGCCCCGCGCCTGGAGAAAGGAGTGGAAGCCCATCACGCCCAGCCCGACCGAGCGCTCGCGGCTGGCCGAATAAGCGGCCTTTTCCATGCCCGGCTCGGCACGGTCGATATAATCCTGCAGCACATTGTCGAGGAAACGCATCACGTCCTCGATCATCCCGGCCTCGCCCTTCCACTCGTCCCAGGTCTCGAGGTTGAGCGAGGAGAGGCAGCACACCGCGGTGCGCTCGTTGCCGAGATGGTCCTTGCCGGTCGGCAGGGTGATCTCCGAGCAGAGGTTCGACGTCGAGACCTTGAGGCCCAGGTCGCGGTGATGCTTGGGCATGTTCGAGTTCACGTGGTCGGCGAACACGATGTATGGCTCGCCGGTGGCGAGGCGAGTCTCGACCAGCTTCTGGAACAGCGCGCGCGCATCGACCTTGCCGCGGACCGACTGGTCCTTGGGGCTCTTGAGCTCCCATTCGCCGCCGCTGCGCACCGCTTCCATGAACGCGTCGGGGATCAGCACGCCGTGGTGCAGGTTCAGCGCCTTGCGGTTGAAGTCGCCCGAGGGCTTGCGGATCTCGAGGAACTCCTCGATCTCCGGGTGCGAGATGTCGAGATAGCAGGCCGCCGAGCCGCGGCGCAGCGAACCCTGCGAGATCGCCAGGGTCAGCGAATCCATCACGCGGACGAACGGAATGATGCCCGAGGTCTTGCCGTTGAGACCGACCGGCTCGCCGATGCCGCGGACATTGCCCCAATAGGTGCCGATGCCGCCGCCGCGCGAAGCGAGCCAGACATTCTCGTTCCAGGTGTCGACGATGCCGTTCAGGCTGTCCGGCACCGAATTGAGGAAGCAGGAGATGGGCAGGCCGCGGCCGGTGCCGCCGTTCGACAGAACAGGAGTGGCGGGCATGAACCACAGCTTCGAGATGTAATCATAGATGCGCTGGGCGTGCGGCTGGTCATCGGCATAGGCCGAGGCGACGCGCACGAACAGGTCCTGGAAATTCTCGCCGGGCAGCAGATAGCGGTCGCGCAGCGTCTCCTTGCCGAACTCGGTGAGCAGCGCGTCGCGCGAATGATCGACCTCGACGTCGAACGCACGCGGCGCGACGGCCTTGCTGTCGTTCCGCTTGCGCACCTTCGCCGTCTTGGTGGCATCGCTCGCAGCCGGCTTGCCGGCAGTGGCGGGGGCTTCGGCGACGGTCTCGTTCACGCTGTTTTCCGTGTCCCTGAATTCCATGACTCTCACCCCTGACAAAGCTTCACCGGCCTTCCCGCGGGGAAGGCATCAAATCCCGACTCAAGGGGCTGCCGATCCTAGCATCGACACGGCCGCGTGCGAAGAACAAAACATGTCCATCGCACTTCGTCCCAGGCACGAATCGACCCGCTCCGCATATGGGTATGCGGCGGCGAGTCCACCAGTGCTTGAGCTTGCCCCTCAGTGCAACCACAACAGATTGTGCCAATCCGAGTCCGCGCACAAGACCCGAAATGGTTAATTTCCACAACGTTTCGTCGCTAAAATGACTCGGTTCGTGGCACCTGCATATCTGCTGCAATGCCGCGACGCGCGGACTTTCCTAGGGTTTCCGAAAGGCAAGAGAACGAACGCGGAACGGTAAATTTTTTAGCGTGGAGGACTCAGGTAGACCACAAGCGGTTGTGGGTACCCCCTGCCGGCCACCCCAGTTGCAGTTTGCGCAACCGGGCGTTGCCGATTGCGCGATGTTCATGCGACGATGCCGGGGTCTAGAGGCAACCCCTTTGGCGGATCGTTCCGCCGCGCGCGGGATTATGTCGCAATGGCAACGAACGGGGCAACGAACGGGGCAAAGGCCGAGGAGCAGCCGGTATGGCAACCGGCCCCGCACGAGCGCTCGCCCATCCCCGGATCGCCGCCCACGCCCTGGCATCCACCCTTCCGGCGCGCTGCCTATATCTCGGTGGCGGTGCTGGTGATCCTCTCCGGCTCGCTGGGCAATGCGATCGTCACTGCCAACCTTACCACGTTGCAGGGGTCGCTGGGGCTCTATTCGGCCGAGATCCAGTGGCTGCCGACCGTCTATGTGATGACCAATGTCTGCGCGAACATGGTGCTGATCAAGTTCCGCCAGCAATTCGGCATCCGGCTGTTCACCCAGATCTTCCTCGGCGCCTTCGCGCTCACCACGGCGGGCCACCTGCTCGCGCACAGCTTCGCGACGGCGGTGGCGGTGCGCGCGCTGAGCGGGATCGCGGCCGCCGCATGCAGCACGGTGGGCCTGCTCTACATGGTCCAGGCCTGGACGCCCGAGCACCGGCTGAAGGGCATCGTGATCGCGATCAGCCTGCCGCAGATCGCCGTCCCCCTCGCCCGCCTCTTCCCCAGCGAAGCCTTCGAGCCCGATCGCTGGCAGACCATGTATCTCTTCGAGCTGGGCCTGGCGCTGTTCTGCCTGGCCGCGGTGCGCTTGCTGGTGCTGCCGCCGGTCGAGCGGATGAAAGTGTTCGAGCCGCTCGACTTCGTGACCTTCCCGATCTTCGCGGCGGGCATCGGCCTGCTCTGCGCAGTGCTGGGCATGGGGCGGGTGCTGTGGTGGTTCGAGGCGCCGTGGATCGCCCCGGCGCTGATCGGCGCGATCGTGCTGCTGCCGATCGCCTGGCTGATCGAGCATCACCGCGAACGCCCCCTGCTCAACACGCGCTGGCTGGCGAGCCGCGACCTCGTGCGCTTCGGCCTCGTCTCGGTCCTGGTGCGCGTGGTGCTTTCGGAGCAGACGATCGGCGCCTCCGGGCTGCTCACCGTGCTGGGCATGGGCAATGATCAGATGCGGATGCTCTATCTGGTGGTGCTGATCGCGACGCTGGCCGGCGTGGCGATCGGCGCATTGACGCTCGATCCGCTGTTCCTGGGCAAGCCGATCCTGATCGCGCTGGCGTTGATCGGCCTGGGCGCCTGGCTCGATTCGGGTTCGACCAATCTCGTCCGCCCGCACGACATGTATTTCAGCCAGGCCCTGCTCGGCTTCGCCAGCGCGCTGTTCATCGGCCCGGCGATGCTGATCGGGCTGACGCGCGCGCTGCGCGAGGGCCCGACTCATTTCGTCAGCTTCTCGGCGCTGTTCGGCATCACCCAGAATCTGGGCGGCCTGTTCGGATCGGCGATGCTCGGCACCTTCCAGGTGATCCGCGAGCGGGCGCACAGCAATGCCATCGTCGCGCAGCTGGCGAGCGGCGATCCGCTGGTGGCGCAGCGGCTCCAGCAGAATGCAGCCGCCTATGGCCGCGTGCTGATCGATCCCAATCTGCGCCAGGCCGAGGGCGCGACGATCCTCTCGCAGACCGTGACGCGCGAAGCGAACATCCTGGCCTATAACGACACTTTCCTGCTGATCGCGGCGATCGCGGCGGGAACGATCGTCTGGGTCTTCATCCCCATCTTGCGGATCCGGCGCCAGAACCTGGCGCGCGCCGCGGCCGAGCAGCAAGCAGGAGCGAAGAATGGCTGAGCCGACCATCCCGGCGATCGAAGCGGAAGCGAAGCCCGGGCCGGTCCCGGCCCCCGCCCCCGCGCCGAGCGAGGGCGCGGACCCGCCGCCCACGCCGGAAGTCGCCGCGCGGCGCTGGATTCCGCCCAGGCTGTCCTGGACGGCCATCGTGATCGCGGCGCTGCTGGTCGCGGCGGGCATAGCCGCGGTGCTGATGGCGTGGCAGGTCTGGCCCTTTGCCGGCACCGTCCAGTCGACCGAGAACGCCTATGTGCGCGGGCAGGTGACGATCATCAGCCCCCAGGTGAGCGGCTATCTCACCGACGTGCCGGTGCAGGACTTCGCGACCGTGAAGGCGGGCGACATGCTCGCGACGATCGACGACCGCATCTATCGCCAGCGCGTCGACCAGGCGAAGGCGAACGTCGCCAGCGCCCAGGCGGCGCTCGCCAACAACCCGCAACAGGCGGCGTCCAAGACCGCGGCCTATGGCTCGCAGGAAGCGGCCGTCGCTTCGGCCCAGGCGCAACTCGCCAAGGCGCAGGCCGATTTCAACCGGATCGATGCGCTGGCGAAGCAGGGCTTCATCACCCGGCGCGATCGCGACGCCGCGCTCGCCGCGCTGCGCACCGCCCAGTCGGCGGTGGCGCAGGCCCAGGCGGCGCGGACGGTGGCGAGCGAGGACATCCGCAGCGTGACGGTGAGCAAGGACGGGCTGGTCGCCGCGGTGGATGCCGCCAGGGCGGCGCTGCACCTTGCCGAGATCGACTTGGCGAACACGGTGATCCGTGCGCCGGTGGCGGGGCAATTGGGCGAGATCGGCGGCCGGCGCGGGCAATATGTCACCGCCGGCACCCAGTTGATGGCGCTGGTGCCGACGACGCTCTGGGTAACCGCCAATTTCAAGGAGGCGCAGACGGCGAAGATCCGGCCGGGCGCAAAGGCGAGTTTCCGGGTGGACGCGCTGGGCAGCGCGAAGCTCACCGGTGTGGTCGAGCAACTGGCGCCGGCGGCGGGATCGGAGTTCGCGGTGATCCGCAGCGACAATGCCACCGGCAACTTCGTGAAGATCCCCCAGCGCATCGCGGTGCGGATCCGGATCGATCCGGGCCAGGCCGCGGCGGCGCGGCTGCGGCCGGGCATGTCGGTGGAGGCGAGCGTGGAGGTGGGGAACTAGGGTCGAGGCGCATCCGGCGAACCCCATCCCTCTCGCCCTGGCCCCCCCACCACCGCCCCCCCCCCCCCCCCGCCCCACCCCCGCCCCCCCGCCCCCCCCCCCCCAAACCCCCCCCCCCCGGGCGGCCGCCCCCCCC
>JAAGWI010063455.1:0-13569 GCA_012274505.1 Galium porrigens var. tenue
AGCGGTTATATGAAATAATTAAAACCGCTGAAAAATGTGATTGACCTCCCCAATTGGGCTTATGTTTTCTGGTCCTAATATATGAGTTTCATTATCCAATCATTCTAGCAACTGCCCATCTGCAGTTGTTTCAGCGGTTAATGGAATTAAAAAATAACCGCTGAAACGACTTGAGTTAGTGGATTGTCCAGTCATACACAAGTACTTGTTGGCCCGGCCCTGCTACAAAAAAATCGCTGAAACGCCTTGGTCACGTTACACCGGTACCCTTAGACAGCGGTTTTTGAAAAAGCAAAAATCGCTAAAATGCCCCCAAAATAACCGGTGTTAGAGGTCCTCCTCCCTGGTAGTGTGATGATTTTCTTGTTGGAGAAACACGACCAAAATTTCATCCGAGTTTTCCCAATTTTCACCGAAGAACACGGCGAAATGATTGGAATTGCATCTAAGATTTTCGATGCAAATCGGAAAAACTTAAATTTTCAAAACAATTTCTATACTATTGGAACTAGTATTTATACCAGTTACGCCTTTGAAACTAATCAACGACGGTTAAAAAAACCCGCAGTGAATCATGGCTGAGCTACCACGGCTCAGCCACCCACAGCCGTTCAAAATGAAGAATATTGAACTCTAAAAATGAAGATATTGGGAAAGAGAAAATTATAACTAATCAAAGTTATTTCATGCATGCATGCAGAACTATCATGTCCTAAAAATGATCCTCAAGTCCCGTCTTCAAAATTAAATTTGCTAACGAATACATTAATCAAACTTCTTCTCATTTCTATCATGACTTTCATACCAAACATCATGACTTTCATGCTCAATGTTTTGGTTTTACTCTTAGGCCTAACAAATGAACATCTCCCACTAAATGATTTACACTGAAATACATAATTGATGTGTAACTATTTTATTTTTATTTTCATTAATTAATACCTGATGATTTCCAACACCAGATATTAATGATGCGGTACTATCTTTCTTTAAAAATATAAATAAAACACTTAAACATATGTAAAGAGCGTTCTCAGGCATTGGATCGCCTGGCTAGTGACCAGTAGAAGTGGAGTGCATCCATAATTGTTGCTTCTGAAGAGAAATTTCCTTAATAAGAAATGAAGCACTCTTTATTTAAGAAGGATTATTGTGAAGTTCTAAGAACAACTCTTTAATAAAAATTTACCTATTTTAATATTTTAACTAACCAATATATATATGATTGTCATTTGACATTATTTATTTTCTAGTTTTAAATAAAATTAGAAAGTTCCATTGTGAATGCAATATATGACGAACGTGATGCATAAAGAATTAAACATTTTGTTTTGCTTTAATATTAAAAAAATTAAAACTCTGAACGGAAGAGACACAAAAAATTACATTGTTTTCGGTTGAAATTGGTTTTAACTCCCATATATGCACCGTGCGTGCGGTGATCGTGGTGAAACCTAACTGGCACACACGCACACCTGAAACACCGAAAAAGAAATAAATGAAACTTAAAAAAAAAATTGATCGGATTACCCAACAGTAAGATCCGCTGAGCATTATTAGGCGTAAGAGAGTAAAACCACATATTTTCTTTATGATCTAGTAGTGGTGAAACCAAATTTCAAAATCTCCATCTACTTAGAGATTGAGAAAGGGTCTCGATCTGAAGGATCGAGTTGGGAAAAAAGGAAAAATCTTCTAATTAAAAGCCTCAGATCTGAAAGATCTAAAGGTTCTGCATGGAGATTCCACACTTATTCAAGAACAAAAATTAATAAAAAACAATTAAAGATTGTTTCCTCATCTCCCTTTGGGGAGATTGGGAAAAGATGAAGATGTCTAGGGTTTGCTTTCTAATAATCAAGGGGTTGAGTGTTGAAGTAGGATTCTTTGATATTTAAATGGTCTAACCGATTATGATCACGGTCTAATTTTGTCTACAGACTGCCGACAAAGTTAGTGGATTTTAACGTTTAACAAGGTTACGGAGTAAGGCAATTTAAATTGGAGATCGCATAATATATTCTATTGTCGTGCAATTTCCGAAATTAGATATGATTGAAAGTTCATTAATTAATTATGCCTCGTAGGTTTTCCTTTCAAAATCAGTTAATGAGCAATCTGATTTTTAATGGTGAGTTAGGTTATATTAATTTTATGCTAAGTATGATTATTTTTTGTGTAATTAAGATTTATAGTAGTAATTGATCTTCAGGATATTCAAAATTTCAGTTCCAATCGATCCGTTCAAATTGCTTACGGAATACAGTGATCAGCTGGGAAGAACGTACGATAGTGTTGTGCGTACTTAGTAAATTATTATTTGATTATCAATACAAAATTAAAATCAAAATATAGGATGAGATATATAATAATAAGGATAAATTTCTAATTGATAATAGCACATGTATCAAGATCATCAAGTATTTATATAGTTTGCTATATCATTTTTTCCAAGAAAATATTCTTTGGTAAGTTATATTTAATTAAGCTATATCATAAACAATATAATGATATTAGGACTCGCACATATATAAACAATATATACAACATTAAAATTATCAATTTCCAGCTGTTACAAAGTTATCGGTACCATCAACTTTACAATTTACAAGTACTTTGTATTGCATGCATAATCAAAACTAATTAAAACAAACCATCTTGGTTTAAACAGTAATATGTCTAATTAATGATCAATATTAAATCAAACTAAACTTACCTAATAATGCCGCACGCATATGCAAAGCTTCTGCAAGAAAAGAAAGGACTAAAGAAAAGTGAAGATGCTCAAATCTTGAGATAAACTTATCTGACATTTACCAGCGTTTGTTAATATATGAACATAAATTATTGCAAGAACATTGAGGCATGAAGTTTGTTTTGTATTCGTGCGTGATAATCTAAGTCTAGAAATGGCAAAATGCACAATATAAAATGGCGAATTACAAGAGATCATGATAAAAAAAAAAAACTGAGATTAATGTTGCCTTCTAAGACATGCAGAAAATTTTAGAGATGGAGGGCATTTGTAAGGGATCAGTAAGGCAATATTTGGCCATTGAAAGTTGAAACTATCGATAGTAGCATTTTCTTTCTTGATGGGTGGAGAAGATTTTCTAAACATAATAATTATCTGAAAGCCATGGTGATGTGATGGCTTTCGGGAATGGCGATGCCGATGTTCTTAATGTAAAGATACTTGGACTTGACATTGGTGGCAATGGTTCAACATTATGCCTCGAACAAGAAATGAAAATGGGTAGATTCTTTTGGCTGCAACCTCTTGAAATCTTACAGAAAAAGGTCTTAAAATCCATTCTTTGTCACATGGTTAAGGAGGACCATGTCTTCGGAGAATTGGAGTCAGATGATCTGAACAACGACACCACAGTAGTAAGGGAAACAAACAGTACGATGGTCTATCCCGTCTTAACACGTACATGAGAAACGACCCGTGAGCTTGTTGAAGGGTCATCCAGCAATGACAAACCTAAAGGTCATGTTTGTGGAAACTCTCGTGATAGAGTGTATAGAAAAGGGAAGTGTTATAATTGTGGAATCCTAGGCCATTTTTCTAAGGAATGTCGTAAACCACAACCCCAACAGAACGTGGAGGCGCATCTGAGCATGCTTGATGATGACCAGCCCACATTGCTCATGGCATCGACAACAAACATGCATGGTGAAGCTGTACCCGCTGTGCCTAGGAACTCGGAGTCTGTTCCATATGTTTACTTGAATGAGAAGCAAGTGTACCCGGTTTATGTAGGTGAAGGAGTGTGGTATCTCGATACCGGAGCAAGCAATCACATGTCGGGAGCTCGGGAGATGTTTATATCACTTGATGAAAGTGTGAAAGGCTCGGTCAAGCTAGGTGATGGTTCGGTGGTTGAAATTAGCGGTCATGGAGCTGTGAGGTTTTTGTGCAAGACGAAGGAACATAAGGTGCTGACGGAGGTGTATTTTATGCCAGGATTGCGGAGTAACATCATTAGCATTGGACAACTTGATGAGAACGGGTGCAAAACAGTGATTGAAAATGGTACGTTGAGTTTGTTTGACCGTGAAAGACTGTTACTGGCACAAGTGCCTCGAGCAAGGAATAGGTTGTATACCTTGAAATTGGAGTTGGCTTCCCCTGTGTGTTTTCTTTCCAAGATGAATGATATGGCATGGTTATGGCATGCTCGCTATGGTCATTTGAATTTTCGTTCATTACAAAAATTGGCACAAGGAAACATAGTGGAGGGAATTCCGAGAATTGATCATGTTGATCAATTTTGTAATGGTTGTGCACTTGGAAAGAAGTATCCCAATTCATTTCCACAAGCCTCAACATATCGTACAAGCAAAGGTTTGGAGCTCATTCATATCGACTTGTGCGGTCCAATTGCACCACCCACACCCGGAGGTAACCGCTATTTTTTGCTTATAGTAGATGACTATAACAGGTATATGTGGTTAGAAGTTCTCAAGACTAAGGATGAGGCTCTAAAGTATTTTAAGAAGTTTAAAGTACGAGCTGAATTGGAAGTTGAAGGAAAGCTCATGGCATTTCGCTCAGACCGTGGTGGTGAGTCATTTCAAACAAGTTTCGGGAGTTTTGTGATGAACAAGGTGTCAAACATTGCACAACTGCACCTTATTCTCCGCAACAAAATGGAGTTGTAGAGCGTCATAACCAAACAGTGGTTGAAATGGCGAGGTGTTTGTTGAAAGGAATGGGGATGGCATCTACGTTTTGGGGGGAGGCGGTTAACACCGCTATCTACATTCTAAATAGATACCCCACGCAAAGTTTGGATGGAAATACTCCTTATGAATTAAGCATGGTTTAGTCGAAAGCCTAAGGTACAACACTTGAGAACGTTTGGGTGTATAGCTCATGTGAAATTTTTTGGCCCGGGAATGTCGAAGATGGAGGACCGTTCAATGTCGATGGTTTTCATTGGGTATAAAAAAGGCTCAAAGGCTTATTGTGTTTATGATCCATTGGAAAAGAAACTCTATGTGACCCATGATGTGGTGTTTGAAGAGCACAAAAAATGGGACTGGTTGATGGGAGTGCAAGATCAATCGAACGGGACGTTCACTGTAGAGTACCAATCAAATGTTGAAGCACCAGGAATAACTCAAACTAGCACAGAGAAGCCTCAAACTCCTGGAAGCACCTTAACACCTCCTCCACCCGATTCAGATGGCATGAAATGTGCAACACCATTGATGAACGACGCAACTCTTGACACTAGCAAATTTCAGCCCCGATATCGCAAGGTAACTGATATTTAAGATGCTTCTGTAGAGGTTGATACTATGGAATCTGGATCATGTTTCCTAGCAGCTGAAGAACCAAAAATCTTGAAGATGCTCTCAGTGACAATGGCTGGAAAAGGGCCATGGAAGATGAACTAAAATCCATTGGTAAAAATGGAACTTGGGAGTTTCTGACACTTCCGGTGGGGCATAAAGCAATCGAACTTAAGTGGGTGTTTAAGGTGAAGAAAGATCCACAAGGAAATTTTGTGAAACATAAAGCTCGTCTTGTTGCGAAGGGATATGTTCAGCGCCAGGGAATCAATTTTGATGAAGTGTTTGCACCGGTGGCTCGAATGAAGATGATTCGACTCTTGCTAGCATTGACAGCTCACAAGGGTTCGGAAATTTATCACATGGATGTTAAAATGGCCTTTTTGAATGGAGATCTCACCAAAGATGTATATGTGCATCAACCTCCTGGGTTTGTTGATCTAGAAAATGAACAAAAGGTATTCAAGTTGCACAAGGCATTATATGGATTACGACAAGCACCACGGGCATGGAATGCCAAGTTAGATGCCTCGTTGATCTCTCTTGGGTTTGAGCGGAGTCCGTTAGAGCATGCGGTGTACCGACGGATGAAGGAGTTAACGATTTTGTTGGTTATTGTCTACGTGGATGATTTAATCATCACAGAAACTTGCATCAATGATATTGCCTTGTTTAAAGGTCATATGGAAAATCTCTTTGATATGAGTGATCTTGGTTTATTGACTTATTATCTTGGAATTGAGGTGAAACAAGATAAAGGTGAAATAACTCTTTGTCAAAGTGCTTATGCTAAAAAGATTCTTGAAACTTTTGGCATGTTAGGCTGTAATTCATGTTATACACCAATGGAAAGTAGGTTGAAATTGAGCAAGAAGGATGTTGGGGAAGAAGTAGAAGTGACTCGATATCGGAGTGTCATTGAGAGTCTACGATATTCTTTTTGTTGTGGGATTTATAAACAGATTTATGGAAGCACCAAAATCTTCTCAATGGGTGGTGGTAAAATGAATTCTGATATATGTTAGCGGGACAGTTGGGCATGGACTTAGATACAAAAAATTGGACTCAGTAGAACCTACTTTGGTTGGATATAGTGACAGTGAATATGTTGGTGATGGTGATGATAGTAAGAGCACTACTAGAGTTGTGTTTTATCTTGGCTCAAACTTGGTTTCATGGATATCTCAAAGCAGAAAGTGGTAACTCTTTCTTTGTGTGAGACGGAGTATATTGCATGCACAACTGCAGCTTGCCAAGGATTATGGTTAAGTCGTTTGCTTAGAAATCTCACAAATTGTGAGCCGATGGTGGTGAAGTTACTGGTTGATTAAAAGTACGCGATTGATCTAAGTAAGAATCTGGTGCATCATGATCGAAGTAATCATATTGAAATTCATTTTCATTTCATTCGTGAATGTGTTGAGAATCGCTCCATGGAAATAATTCATGTTGGGACAATTAAGCAATTGACGAACATATTGACGCAGGCTTTGACGCGTACCAGGTTTGTTGAATTGAGGCTCAAGGTTGGAGTTGTTGAAGTTGGATGCAACAAAGTTTAGGGGGAAATGTTGGAATAAACATTTGCTGCATGACCTAATTTTCGAAAGTAGTTGAGTTCTAGCTAGTGTACAAAGACTTGGTCCAAGTTTGTTTCAGTAGAAGTAGTAACGTTCTTAATAATTTGGTCTTTGTTAGTTCCTAGAATAATGGGAGTAGGTGATTTAGTGCCCAAATT
This sequence comes from Galium porrigens var. tenue, assembly GCA_012274505.1. Taxonomy (NCBI): domain Eukaryota; kingdom Viridiplantae; phylum Streptophyta; class Magnoliopsida; order Gentianales; family Rubiaceae; genus Galium; species Galium porrigens. Next base: position 7,043 of record JAAGWI010063455.1, read on the forward strand.
ATAGTAGCTTTTTGTTTTGTATTTTGGTTATCAATAAAGAAAGGAGAAAACCAGAAAAGCCGTGAAGTTTTCAGCACAAAAAACTACTTGTTCATTTTTCTAGTTTTTGGCCATTGAATTCATTTGGTTTCTACAAAATTTGTCCAATGCTCAAATATAACTCAAGAACTTGAGACTGTGCAGTTAATGATGGACAGATGAGTACATTGAACTATTAGTGAACATGTTGTCGTTCAGCTTCCAAATTTACTGCAGCAAGTTTTCTTGTTCTGTGTTTTTTTTAGTTCAGTTATGTGTTTCTGCTCAATTGGGATTTACTGTAGGTTTAAAGTTTTATCATTTTGTTCGGGAACGCCTCTCTACTTCTCCCTAACCTTCTAGTTCATCCAGAGTAAAACCATATTTTTTTAATGATCCAGTAAGTGCTCCTTGTAATGGATAAAATTATCCATATTCTTCAGCCGTCAGCATGATCACACACAGCGGTTATGAATACCGTCCATCCCCGAATTTGAACCGCCGTCAATGCAAATTAGGTTAACCACCGGAAAATTAGTCTAACTGAAATTTGATTTAGGACTTGAAATTCATTTTCAGACTCCCATGCATGCACCATGCGTCCAGTATTATGTTATAGCTGAAACCTAACAGGCATACACTCACAGCTCAAGCTCGGGTATGCCTAAAAGATTGGTCGGATTACTAATAAAAAAACTAAATAATAAAAATAAAAGATTCGACCTAAACGCTCCACCAGGTGCCAGATATTTCACTTCAAAAGAATTAAACACGTTTTAGGTCCATGATTCGACCTAAACGCTCCAACGGGATGCGCACGTCAAAAGACTAATTGTAATTAATCTCCAAATAGAAAAAACATTATTGAATAGTTATTTACACATTCTAATATATATACATGTATAAATCAGACATCCTTTCACTGGAAGACCATCCATTTTCCTACGAAATACAACATTAATTATATATTGCTCTCGCATGTACTTATGTCTCAAAGAAGTGGTGTCGCAAATAAACGACATGCTGACATAAACGTGGCGAATATACAACATTATTTATACATTGCTCTCGCATGTACTTATGTCGCAAAATCACAGCTTTCTTGTAATAATTTGCTCAATCATGACTTCTGTTTTACGTTATATATATGGTTCCTATAGTTAAGACATGCTTATATTTATTCTTAAAAAAATTTAATTAGATGAAGTTAGGTCATGAAGTTCAGATTTACGTATGCAATATGGTGCTGGTGCCGAGAAGCTCATGCACAGCTTCGGCAGTTCCGGCTTAATTTCAACCGATCGACCGCCATCCTATATATGTTCCTATATATATCGAACCTATTTTTAGAAGGGAGATCGAATTAGAGAAGACTGTTCACATGGGAATCTAAAATGGTGTTTCAAAACTGCCATCTATTGGGACACATCAATGACTTTTTATAAACAACCTCCATAGATAGTAGATGATAGACGGCGGTTATGATGGTTTACAGCGGCCATGACTTTCAACTTCGGAAGATACATGAAAAGCTACTTTCCATTAATGAAAGAGATGAACTTGTCATCGATATAACTTCGGAGTTAAGAAAGTTTGTGTGGAAACGGGTTCAGATATCGAAAATAAGATGGAAACTCATCCAAATAGAGTTGTGTTGACCTTCCCTCAACACTTGGTTTTGTTTTTACAAACACCTTCTCTCCCATTCTTTTTAGCCACCTCTTACTTCCACTTCTCAACCATATTTTTATTTTATCGGCTCAAATCTACCACCCATCACCCGTCATAGCAGACCACATCACCACGCCTATGTGGTTGCAGCAGTTTGATTGGCGAGGATTCAATTGTCACTCAATTGAAATTGTATTTTGCCTGGAATTCGATATGAATACATGATTGTGTTATAGATTTAAGGTGTGATGAAGGCTGATTTTGATGATGTTGTTATTCGTTTGAGGGAGACTAGGGCGGGTTTAAGGAAGACGGTGACGGGGTGACTAATGGACGTCTAGGGAGTGCTTTGCTAAAGTCTTACTTTTGATCGCTCAACAATGTTAAAATTGATCACTGAAATAAATAAAATGATTTAAAATTGATCACCTAATTTAGATTAGGTGTTATAATGCTAACAAACCAATTTTATTGAGAGTAAATCTGTCTTTTCAATAAAAAGAGTGAGGAATAAATTAGAAATCCTTTTATTTTAAAATTTTCTAAAATTAAAATGTTAAGTTTTGAAAAGAATTAAATATTTCAAATATTTCAACCATTAATTGTTCCCATTTTCATTGCTTTGTACTTCCAAACGATTTTATGAAATACGTATGGTGATGAGTTAAATTTGAAATTTTTTGGAAGAATTAAAATTTTAAATTAAAATGTTTGGTTTGGAATGAATTAAATTTTGTGCATGATTTACAGAGAATTTGTTTGATTGAAATTTAATTTAGGGGTTTGTTTTGAAAAACAAGGATTTCTAACTTATTAGTTTATTACCACTCTCTTTATTGAAAGTACAATTCTGCCCTTGTCAATAATTTGGTTTGTTAGCCCTTAACACCTAATTAACGTGGGTGATGAAATTTGAATCATTTTATAAAGTTCGGTAATCAATTTTGGGTAAAAGAAAGTTGAGTGATCAAAAGTGGAATTTTAGGAAATTTTGATGATCTGGATTTTACTCTATTTTTAGGCCCTATTCTCTTGAACTTATTAGTATATTAGTTCAGTTCAGTTTAATTCAGTTCAACTCAGTTCAGTTCAGCAAAAAAATAGTTTTTTGAAATTCGGGTTAAGATAATTATACAGATTTTAGTTTTCAATACGTTAATTTTCACTTCAGTTGAAAAAGAAATAAATTCATTAGAACAGTGCCTAATCAACTTGTACTTTTGGTGGAAAGGTGTGCAAGTTTATGATTGATCCAGGCAGTTGTGATAACATCATATCCGAGAAAGGCGTTCAAAAGTTAGGGCTAAAAGTAGAAAGGCACCCAAAGCCTTACAAAATGGGTGAGATAAAGAAAGAAAAAAGTGGTATAAGTCAATCAACGTGCTCTTGTTCTTTTTTCTACTGAACCAAAATATAAGGATCAGGTCTGGTGTGACGTTGTCAGCATGGACGTGTACCATTTATTATTGGGAAGACCTTGGAAATATGATCATGAAGGCCAAGAAAATAACATCATCTTTATGTTTGAGGGAACTAAGGTTATTGGCCTGATTACAACCCTGATGATAAGCCTTCAAGGGTGACGTAAAGGTATGAGAAGAAATTTATCTATAACTTGGGGTTGAGGAAACATGCACCAGTAACATTCTCGAGGTGCTAGTTCCTGTGCTTCATGAATTGGAAGATATATTTCAGGAAGAGCTGCTTGATGCATTACCTAATACCTCATTGTTTTCCTCCAGTGCTCTCTTTTTCTCTCTCTCAAGTAACCCCCTCCGACAGATTCAGATCGGTGGGGTGATCTCCAGCGAACTCCGCTGCGTCGGCGACCCCCACCACCCCTAACCTATCTAATAAACTCTTACCACCTGCCTCTCCCCCTCGCCGGAAAAACCTCCTTTTGCACGCTACGGTGACGATACCGCATCTCCCACCGACGACGCCACCCACTCCTCACGATGGACTGGACTCGGTTCTACCACCTCAGATCGTTGACGCCGAAGGCCTCCAGGGTCCGATCCAGCTATTTCATAGCAGGCTGACCAGATGTTGCCGCGTCCTCGCCTTCGTAGCTGATCTCGGAGAAGATCCTTTCCTCGGGAGGCCACCAGATGCCGCCGCCGCTGGCGGAAACACAAGAAGGAAGATCCCTTCCCCGGAGCTGATCTCGACAGACCGGTATAAGTTGCGCTGGACACGCTCAGCCGGTCCGTCCATTCGCTGCCGCCCCGAGGCCCGTACACGCGCCGGTAGGGACTCGACCATGGAGTAGCAGCGCGTGCAGTTCAAATGTCTGAGAATACAGTAATTTTCGAAAGACTAAGAAGACCTCGAAGACCTTGAAAACCTTGAAACACTGAGAAGTACTCGAAAACCTCGAAGGACTGTGAATATCTTGAAGGACTGTTGCCTGCTGCCTACTGTCCCGCTCTATTTGTAAAGGGATTGGATCCGAGATAAGAGTTTTTCCTGGTGTTTTATTTTATTTTTTCTGTTTTTATATTTTTATAGATTTTTTTAGAAATTTGAAAATTGGGGTAATTGGATTTTTTGATTGGGTATTGTTCGTGATAGTGTAACTGTCATTTCCTATATTTACATGCGGCTCCTTTTGCTTTGCTAAATCTTTGATGTCTTTCGGTCTGGTGCATATGAGGGTTAGGTGAAAACTGAGTCAAAGTAGTTTGAGTACTTACTTTTGGCGATCCTTTTCATATCCCGAACTAGATTTGTAGACCAGACGGGCTGAATTCTTACATTCCGGTTCATGTTAGTTACACTATCAAATACTTATAGGTCGGTGAAAACAAACTAGATAGTCTCCTACTTTTTTGAAGTTCTTACCGCCGCCGAGGTGATGAGCATATAATTTAATTAGATTATCTGCGGATCTTCATATTTAAAGAGACTTATCGGGGAGTGATTACTGGCTTACTGTGTTAGTCCAATACTATCTACCTACTTGTGGCCGGCTAGTTCGAGCCGAATTAGTTTGAATGACCGTAAATATTAACCCCTATCATCTACAACCCCATTATCACTAGTGTAGTTTAGTTCTAGATTAGCTACTTGTTGTATCAGATACAGAGAAGATTATAATTTGATTTTTAGACATTTCTCTATAATCTCTCAAAACACATTCACACTTGTTGAGTTACTGTATTTTCATTTATGTTATGGTTTTGGGTATTCTACTTACAATATCCATCTACTTACAATATACATCCGCTTATGGCGGTTTAACAAGAAAAAGAAAAAAACAAAAAACCTAATACCTCATTTGCGAGAATGAGTCGGAAGTAATTAAGCACAAGGATCTTTGTATACAAGTCGAAAAGTTACTTGCTTAAAAAAGACCCATCTTTCTTAAGTACCAAATATGTTGGAACAACACATGGACTCAAGCTCTCTCGAACTCTTCCACCTAGAGAAAAGTTGGAGCAAAGTAATGTCTAATCTTACACCTAGAGAAGCCGAATAATCAACACCGAAGCAATGGAAAGGATCACAATAAAGTACAAGCAACTCGGAATTTGATTTCCGGCTAGCAAATTAAATCGGATGACGATGGCAGATATGCGCAGCTCCTATTTTATGGTTCCGTAGCCTTTAATTAATGTTCGAAATAGCATGAATAATTCATTAGTTGAAATATCATATTTTCAACTTGTTTTAAAATATAATATACTACTAGAGTTATTGTTATTTTATATTTCATTTATTTCCTTCACACAATTAAACATAAATATTATATACAATTTTCTCTTTTGTATTTTTAATACAAATTTTAAAATATTAAAATAATAAATGAATTATTAAGAAATCGGACGATTTTATTATCTAGTTAGATATGATTGAAAGTGAAGTAATTGATAATACCTTGCAGGTTATTCCTTCAAAATTAGTTAAAGACCAGTCTATTTTTAATGATAAGTAAGGTTATTTTATTTTATGTTATGATTCATTTTTGTTTAATTGATTAAGTTTATATTTGTTGATCTTCAGATATTCAAAATTTCAGTTCAGGTCCATTTAAATTACTTTACGGTATATAGCCGGCTGAGAAAAACGACAATGCTGTGCGGTCCTTCGGGCTTATCCTACAAAACATAGTGATGAGATATAATAATAAGGACAACTTCCTAATTAATTAATAGCGCATATGCATCAAGATTATCAAGTATTTAAAGAGTTTACTATATCATTTTTCCTAAAAAATCATCTTTGGTATGTTGTATTCAGTTAAGCTAAATCATAAATAATATAATGATAATAATATCAAGGCCCCGTACATATATAAACAATATATACAACATTAAAATGATCAAGTTCTGGCTTTACAAATTGATCGGTACAATTTATAAATACTTTGTATTACATGCAAAATCAAAACTTAAAACAAAACCATCTTGATTTAAAAAGTACCCATGTGTCTGATGATCAAGCTTGAATCAAACAAAAAACACCTAATAAGAAAGTACTAAAGAAAAATGAAGATGCTCAAATCTTGAGATAAACTTATCCATTGGACATTTACCAGCGTTTGTTAATATATGAATATAAATTATTGCAAAAAAATTGAGGCATAAAATTTGTGCCATATTCGTGCATATTTTTGTAGAAAAATTCTTGAGTTAGTTAATATTAATTAATATATTAATTAATTACCACCAGTATGATACTAATATATAATACTTAAGTTCTGTTATAGCCGTGCTTATGATTTATGTTTTATCAGTTAGAATGAAATTAAAGCTTTAAATTTATTTAAGTATATACATGAATCATTACGTGCGCACTGAGCGGGTGGAAATTATTGCACTCTGAAATGGAAAAGA
>JAAGWI010063559.1:0-15197 GCA_012274505.1 Galium porrigens var. tenue
TGTAGTTTACGTTGCGACGGACACGGCGGCGACGGGCGGCGGCGCGTGAAGGCATGCGCTGGCCAGAATGCTCAGAAAAACCCAGATCGGCGATTACCCTAACATTTCCAAAGCGTGGAGGTTGTTCCTGCAAAAAAAACCAAAATGGTAGGCTCGGCCAAGACAGTTGCGCTACTGTCTCGGGTACCTCAGAAAACAGTGAAACAAATCTCGCCGCCCTGCTGGTCTCGGACGTCAGAGCTTTGGTGGCTGACCTCAGCTAGCATTGGCATTGAAAAACAGCGCCGTCGGCGAGCTGTTGCGGCGAGCCATGAAACTGCAAAAAGCAAATACCTCGGCTAGCATTGTGGCGGCGAAACGGCGGAAATGAAGCAGCGGCCGGGACGGAGAAAACCTGCACGGTTTGTAGCTTTGCGGGGAGTTGTTGGGCTCAGGTAAGGGGGGGAACGGGTGGCTGGGAGCGAGAATTAAAGGAGAGGGGTGGAGGGGTGGAGGGGTGGCCGATCGGCGAGGAAACGCCAGCGAACCACCCCTCTGGGAAAACCGGATCGCTGTTTTTGTGGGAGAAAGAACTACTGTTCTTTGGGATAGGAAAGAATGAGCGTTGTTTTAAGTGTCGGTCAGACCAAGCTCATGTTAATTTCACCATTGTATTCAGACCAAGCTCGTCTAACCTTTTAGAACTCTGGTTTGGTTAGGTGCTATTTGGCTTAGCAAAAAAAGTTGTGGGATTCTTGAACATTTGTAAAGTAATATAAACGTACAAGATTGAAATGTGTTTTTCTATAAATAGCATCTGCAACGACAACTAGAGACTGTTCATCCACTTTCCCTATATAGCATAAAGTGATCCATACCAAGGATGTATTGGATCATTTATAGCTGATGTGCTTGCGATAATGATGTGAATATAGAAATATTTTAAAATGAATATATGCAAAATTCTTGTAATTCAAGATATTTGTATGATTTACCCATGAGAAATAGCAGTTAAATTTTGTTTCGTTTGATCCAAAAGTTCACTTACACAAAAACATCCACTTTACAGTATCCTTCTTGAGGAAAATAAAAAAAATTTATTTCATTTATATCGAAATTTTAATATATTTATTATTTTAATTAACTTAATTATTTATACTTCTCTACGCGGTGAGCATGCATTGCTTCAGGGTTTGAATGTTTGCCACATATGTGGATCAAGGACATTTTTCGTATCTTCTATATTGCGTCATTTAGTTTTGGTGGTTACATGATCAAAATACATTTATTTTCAAATTACCTAGAAAGTTAAAGAATTCTCAAGCAAATACAAAACGTATAGAAATGAAACTGTGTTTTTCCATTTATAGAATATGCAACAAAGACCATAGACTATCCTACCCACATTCTGTGTATAGTATATAATGTGCCATGCTAAGATGGATTGGAATCATTCGTAACTAATGTGATTGAGATAATGTTGTGAACGTAAAAAGTTTTTAAACATATGTTACATAATATTCGTAACATATGCAATTTTTTTCATCTTGCGAACTTAGAATTTTCATATAGCCCGTACAATAACTTAGTTGATTTTAATATGATTTTAAAATTATAAATAATTTATAAAGTAGTGTTAGTGGAGATGAACATGATACAGATTTGAAATTGAATATAGTATTAAAGAAGTGAGTGCAAAGGGGATATAAAAATGTAAAAAAAAAAACAAGAATATTAAATAATAAAAGTACTCACCCGGTCCCAAATTTATATCCTAACTATATAATACTATTCATCTGTAAATTTAAACCTGCTTGGATTGTAATAATTCATAGATAAATGTGAATATTGTTGTGTGAGATCTTAATAGATTTGTCGCAACGTATATGTTTAAAATAAATTTTCACTCAGTAATTTAAAGTAATTTTAAATAGTGAAGAAAGAAGTAAGGCATATAAAAATGAGGAACGATATATGTAGTTTTCATTTCCCTTCTGGCATCTGTTATTTTACTATTTAAGTTATGGAAGATGAAAATTAATAACTACCTCCGTCCCAACAGAAGTTGTAGATAGAGAAAATATCACACATATTAAGGAATGTAAGATGAGTGGAGGAGAGTGGGTTTGAGAAGTAAGTAGGAGAAATGAGTGGTGGAGAAGGAAATGAAGAGATAAATCTTTACCATAAAAAGAAAGTGTGCACCTTCTGCTGGACGGACTAATTAGGAAAGTGTGATACTTTGGCTGGAACAGAGAGTAAGCAATATTGACATGTAGACCATGATATGTATTTTATCTTTTATTTTATAGAAAAAGTCTCAAATAAAACAACCACATATTGAGGTAGGGCCAAAACGCCTAACTATAAGTAAGTATAAGGCAAAACACATTCATATAAAAATTTAGGGTGAGAATGTAAATACTCAATTTTTAATGCTCATTCCCCCAATTGTTCTCATATCTTTTTCCACCTTTCTGTCACGTCACCATCAACTACTTTGCGGCCACCTCACTACCACGCTACTGCCGGCAACCCAACCTCAATGTCGCTGACCCAAACCTAAATGACGGCGACCTAAACCTCAACGCCGCCACACACACCTCAACGCTGGTGACCCACACTTCAGTGCCGGCAATCCAAAATCTCAACGATCCAAAACCTCAACGTTGGGGCCCTAAACCCCTGGTGACCCAAACCTCAACGCCGGCCCAAAACCTCAACACCGACCCAAACCTTAACGCCGTTCCATAGCCTCAACGCCAGCCCAAAACTTAACGGCGACCCAAAACCTCAACGCCAACCTAAGCCTCTACGCCAGTGACCCAACCTCAACGCCTGTGACCCACACCTAAACACTGGAAACCCCAAACTCAACGTTGACGACCCAAAATCTCAACACCGGCGTTCCAAACCTCAAAGTCGGTAATCAACACCAAAAATTAATTAATACAATTAGTTCGGTGTACAATTATGATTCTTGACTATGATCGAAATAACATTAATACATTTTAACTTCATTTTCCTTTGACTCTTCTTCTTCACATTTCTCATTTTAGTCATTTTCAAAATTTCTTTTATGGTGAAAATAATAGTCCATATTCATCTACTTATTATTTCATAATCGATTAAAATTTATGAGCTCGTGTGCTATCTAGATTAGGCTTATAAAATAGAGTTGGATTATGTTAGAGATACTGAACTTTATTTGAATTCCTACAAATTCTCTATCCCATTCACTAAAATAGAGATATTGATGAAAGATGATATTTGGTTTGGTAGAGAGAAATTTGGAGGGCTAAATATTAAATGTAACCATTAATTTTACACCTAAATTCAAGACTAATTTCCCTATATACTTAAAAATCAAATTTTAAATCACTGAAACATTTAATATAAATGATATAGCAAAATGTTTTGCTTTGAATGGTTCTTTAGCCTGAAGGATTGCCACATGTTTCTATATATGCCCTAGCATAAACTTTGCATCAGTCTAATCTAATAAGTTATATGAATTTGATAGTTGTTAGTTATAATATTAATAATTATCATTACAAATGAACAAATAAAACTAGCAATATTCTAACTTTTCTATAAATATATTACTTTATAATTAATAATTTTATTTATGTTACAATAGTAATCATTATTGTGTTAGAGTTAGAGTCTGCAAAATATGGAGTCTATTTAAGTTAGAGCAAAAAAAAAAAAGGCCAACTCTGCCAAAATGCCTATTTATGTGCCTTGACTTTAAAGTGTCCAGATTTTAGTTCCAAACCAAATTTTAGTGTTGATTTTAGGCCTCGACATCTATTCCTTTAGATTTTTTGTTACGACCCGCCACAATGACACATGTGCCGTTAAGCCCAAATTTGAAGGGGTATTTTTGTTATTTTACAAGGTATTGTTTCCTCATGTTTTTCATTTTCCCACCGCCGCCACCTCCAGTTGCTGATCCCCGCCGCTTCACCACCTTAGCCTACTAACTCAATGCCGTCTCCAGTATTACCTCAACCACCTCACTCTGAAATTTCTCCTTCATTCACTGGCCAATACCTCACCCTGCACAACCGCATCCAATTCCTAATTCATGTCGGCAATATCGACTTCGCCTCGGCTGTAGCTTGCCAAGTCGTGCTCTCCAAAATCCTACCACCATGTTCACCTGTAACGCATTTATCTCCGGCATGTACCGGGTGGACGCCACACCAACATCATAACTCATAAGCCTCTTCTAGTACTTCTCCAACCAATCCAAACTCATCCCAAAATCAACTCTTACAATTGTCATCCTTGACGAGTTCTCCACCACCACCTAGACCTCGGTGGCCACCACTAGAGAATTCACCTTTGCTACCACTATCAATCACATAACCACCTATATCTTTAACACCACCAACACCGCCACGAACATCAATCACACCTAATAATTCTCCTCCGTTACCGCAGCAGCACCTCTGGCACCGTGGTCTCCTCCACCACCTACTATATCAGAGCCTCTCACCGGCAGCAAGCGGGGTAGATTGAATAAGTGGTGAAACCCCAACGATTGGGAGTTTCAATTTTTTGGATCGGGGGTTTCTCTAATGCCTTTTAAACATCCTTCATTGATCCCTCATTTGTTATACTAAATATCAATAAATAATCAACAAATGATAGATACTGATCCTATTGTTTTTCTAATAAACTCCACCATCAACAATCTAGTAAAGAATTCCATACTCGCTATAGAGGAGAAAGGGGAACCCCCCTATTTCACTATCCCTACCATTCAAAGGGATACAAAATGTGGAATTTAGAACTCACAACTTAATCCATTTGAAAAACAATTTATGGAAATGTCATTTTTCAATCATTTGAAAAGAAATTTTCAACTCAAGCTATCAAATGTTCTCTGAATATCAACTTATAACATACAACTAAGAGACATTTGTCTGATATTATACTTGTGTAGTAACTCCCAATTCTATAGCACATTTTTAGCAATCTGCCTTTCCTTGATGAAAGCTCTCTGATAAGTACTTGTAATGCTGGGCAGAATATCCCTCATTCTTTTGCACAAGATCTTTGTGAATGGAGAATTTCTTAATTAAAAATATCCATTAACTAGTAAGTTGCAATGGTAAAATATCATGTCGATCGATCTTTGACTCATGGTTACAACTATCATTGTTTGGATTACAAAGCCCAAACATCTCCATACTAGTGATGGACTATCAATTGTATCCCATAATCATTTTTCATATGTTTTTGATGTGGTACTCGTGTTGACACCCTAACAAACATCCCATGAAGCCAAAGACCACATAAGACACCTGCTTGAATTCCTCGGAACCATCTTGTACCATCACAATCAACAATTTAATGTGTGAGATTCCAAATAAACTTTTAATTAGCGGGACTCATAGCTAATCAACCATGTTAAATCATTAAGACTTTCGATAAAACGAGCATCAACACTAAGGGTCACAATGAATATGAGCTTTTACATCACACAAATATTACTAACGAATGCCAAATCTTGGATTTGATACCACATGTTGGGACTGCAAGTCCATCGCAAATACAAAATAATATGATATTATTTGCTTTGTGAATGTTGTATTCTAATTTCCCCATGAATCTCAAGAGGGGCACTATAGACTTCTTCAAGTTTTGTCTCCCGATGCCCAATTGAAGACCCTTCAAATGGTAGCTCCTGAACCTTCATGGTTATAACCAATAGGTCTGAGTGAGGTACCAAATTTGGAAGAAGATCTGCATCTGAGAAGGTGGTTGCCTCATCGACCTCAAATTGTTTACTCACTGGTTTGGTTAGGGGAATATATAGGCTTTTGGATCATATCACATTGTTGGATATCGCTTCTCCTATAGTCCCTTTTATGATATACCTTGTGGTTTCCTTCTTCATGTTTCCCATTGTTTGGTTGGTTATGCTGTGAGGAATTTACATCAATGTTGTTCTGATTATGCCTTTTATTATTCCCCCATCTGCCTCTACAAGGGTTCTGATTTCTTGGGCACCTTCTTTTTTTGTCCCCGGGCTGGGTACTGCTAGAATTATCCTTCTTGGACCTGATTTTCAATGTATGCCTACAGGTGCCTGCAATTCTCAGTGTCATGGCCATGATATTATTGTATGAACAATATTTTGAGGGGTCTTATCTCTCCGGGGGCAATTTGAGAGGTGATGGATCGGGCAAGACATCACGATGGATACTTAGTATGTGGGTCCTTTACTTGGTCAAGGGAGTAAATGTATCAAATCGACAACTTGATGAGTTCCACTAATGCTTTCTTTCCTTTTTCAGAGAAGACTTCTCTCTTATCAGGCTTATCCATCATCTTCATCTTTGTCTGTTCGTGATTCGATTCAACCTCTTCTCCATCTTCGTGTGTGATTCCACTACTATCTATAATTGATGCATGATGGTCAGTAGGTTGCTCCACAACTTATCCAAGACCTTTTCATCCCTTACTCCATTCACGAATCTAGACATTACCACATCTTTAGTGATATTGGCTACGTAAAGGCACTTTTCTGTAAACCTCTTGAAAAATTGCTCACCATCATTTGATAGGAGATTTTGACTAGCTATGTGCCATCAGCCCGGGCATCGTCTTGGTAAACTTCTTGAAGTTGTAAAACTTGTCATAGAGCTTGATGTAAAAAAAGTTCCTAAGGCGACCCTTAGGTAGGTGGGTAAACCAATCTAAGGCTTTCCCTCGGAGAAAGGAGTGCAACAATTTGCACAAAATGGGTTCCTTTATCCCTCTGGAATTCATCAGGGTCCAATAAGTTTGCGTGAACTCCCTTGGATCCATCTCTCTAGTGTACACATAAACGTTCTTGATAGCTTCTTGTACTTAGCAAATTTGTAGTTCCGGATCTAAAGGATCCATGAAGACGGAGAGGCTTCCAGTACTCCTCAGAGATGATAATGAATGTTTTGGTACCTTTGTGTATGGCTCATTGTTCTATAGAGGGAATGAGTGGTCTGGTTGTACATGGGACTTGTTGTAGGTAAACCTCCTCTCCGTGCGATCAGAATGGTGGTTGCAAAAAATTTTGAGTGTTTAACCATCCTTGATAATGCTCATCTATCAATGCCTATCACAGATGTACGAGTTAGCCTCCCTTGGTGACGTATGATTCATCATTTGGGTCCTGCTCTAGCTGATCTTCATTCGGCTCGGCCTCGCCTTCCACTCGCAGGGCCACGAAGTCCACTATTTTATCCAGGGGCTCATATTGAGTTTCTCTTTCTACTTTGTTCCTCTCTTCTAGGTTGTTGAGACTTCCTATATCGACAGGGGAGATGCATTGCTTGCTGGTTTGATTTTATTCTTGAGCCATTGTGGTCTGATTCTCACAATCAACTTATGTGATATAGCATTGTAGGGACAGAATGTCAACTTTCAGGTTCCGAGGGGTGGACTCTTCAAAGGTTAAGTTAGCACAGAATTTATGTGTAAGTTGTATGCTGAATGAATAAATCATAAACATACCATGGTATTTATAGGTACGGATGCCAACAGTTAGCTTGAAAACTTCTAGGGTTTAGAAGCACTTACCTTATCGAACAAGTCGACCATTCCTTGTATAACTGATCTTGCATTTTCAACTACTGTATATTGAGATATCTCTTCACTCTAGATCATTATTCATAGTGGGCTCGTAGCCTATACAGTATTGATCGAGTATAGACCTCCAGGTTGAGCATCATCAAGCTACATTCCCCAAAGGTCTCAATCTAATTGATAACGTCTTCTTAAATTTAGGCCTTTTTATTTATTTGTTTTCGACGTGGGACTTGAAATGCCACCCTAGTATACATAGCCCCAGTAAGTTTTCTTTTTTAAACCATAAAAATACCATGTTGGATTTTTAGCATCATTTATCAATTACTTGATCTTTCTTCGAACTCACTTTCTCCTAATTTCATGCTTTCTTTCACTTCTTCCAGAGTGTCTTCCACGTGGTTTTGTCGGCATACTTTTATATGTTTTTATAAAAAATTTAAGAAATACATAATCCGAGACCATTGCAATTAATTTAGATCTAACTAATAATTCAAAGATATTTTTTTATAAATTCATTCGAGATTTCTAGTAGATCGTACATTGCTGTCTAAACATCTAGCCGAAAATAGTTCCTTTCATATAGAGAAGTATCCCATCTGGTGTTTATGGTTTCTCCATACTTTTAATCTATCTGATTTAATATCGTGAAAACGAATACTATTATTGGAAAAGTTGAAGCCGCCGCATTCAAGGAATCAAGATCAATTAAAAATTGATCAAACGATGATCATCGGAGGAGATCAAGTTCATTTTGTACCGTAAAATCACTACTGATTCATACCCTTTATGTACTTGATGCTACTCCGTTTTCCTCCGGTTCCCTTCTCCGGTAGGCTCTCAGGGACTCCTACAAGACAGGATCCTTGAGAGTTACCCGATATGTTTTGTTTCTGGTAAATCGCCTTTTTTGGTAAGTATTTATTTGAATAATTTTTTTAATATTTAAATTTTTTCTCAAGGCCTAACATATATCGATGGTTGTTTCTTTTTTAGCAAAAATATCACCGCTAAATTCATGTACGATTGTCGAATCCATTCTCGTTACCCAATAGAATATGGTTCAATCAAAGTTCAATCTCAATCAGGGTTTCCATATCAATAATTCCTCTATCTAACCAGGTTTTTGCATATTTCTTATTTGACACTTTATTTAATTCCCTTGATAGTTCTTTGGGTTAATTTTTTAACATATCACGGTTAAATTTTCGTGTTGCTGTACATTCATTATTAAACATGTTCATTTATGTAGGCGGTTCATTAAGATTTATCCTCTGATAGCGATTAAGTGGGTGGTGGTGATTGATAATAACGGTGGAGATGGTTTGTTGATCAAATATCCTATTTCAAGATCCAATTGAGAGTTTTAAATGACGAAATGAGTAGATGCAGATAAAGAATAAGTCATGATCAGTCATATGAATTTTGGTATGATTCTTGATGTTTGATATAGTTTATTAAAAATTAATAAAAAAATTCTAACATCAGAACGATTTTACTTACAGCGGCCCATGGATCGCTAATAATCCACAATGGATTAGACACAACATTGAATTCACCAAAACTGGTAAGTAAGTGAGCTTTTGCTTTCTGTATGAACTATTTCTGTACTTGTTTGTATTCGTAAAATTACGATTGGTTTTGAAATATGATTAAATGATGATCCTAAGAAATAAATTTATTTCATGTGGCGATTGATATATTTCCCCTTATTTAGTCATCTATTTATCATCCCGTGTCATCCTGAGTCAAAAAATTTTATGCATCATAAATCGGTTATTAGAATCAAACACATAAGTTTTAAGATATAATTTCTCCCCTCTCATGCAAAGAGCACCGCTTTATCCTATTGGGGATATTTGCGGTGAAAGGAGTACAAGATTATAGAAAATAAGAAATTTTGTCTGTCAAAATCACAAATGATTAGTGATCGAGTAGATGAGTATGCTCGAATTATATAAGCTCCATTCAATCCAGTTGAGCTTATTAGTGGTGTAAAATTAGGTTAGGTAACATTAAAGTTTTCACTTTTTTCTTCCTTTACGAGGAAAAACTAACAATTTTGGTATTTAAAATAAAGGTGATATCAAAACCCTTAAATTATATTAAAATTGTGTCTCGAGCCTTCACATGATATTGATGTAGGGGTGGCAGGAGAGCGGCCGAGTTAATTAAATGAGTATTTTAAAAAATAAGTGTATAATATCATGAACTAGTGGATGAACCAAGCTAGAAGGTTAATCTCTAGCTAGAAGGTTAATCTATGAGAAAAAAGTCACCGTTCCATATAAATTGCACATGGAAGCTTTAAACTTTCCATGAGGGAACCATGTAATTGCATAACAATCACGCTTCGCAAACTATGACCGCACGCAGAGTCCCATGCCTCACCACCTGCTCTAGTCTCATGCGATGTGCCCGCATGAATCATACACATGCCACAGGAAGGCTTAGAGAGTCCTATCTCATACCTCACCACCGAGCTGACATCCTACCCTTATCACATGCGATGTGTCCGCCGAAACCATATACCTACATCAGAAAGGCTTTGATCGCTCTTGCCTCGAGCATGACGCGCCCACTCGACATGACTACTTGTCAAGGTCATAAACCCATCATGGAAGACTCCGACATCCTCTGCCTTAGGCATGACGCACCCACTCGATACAAGTACCAACACTCGTAATGAGAGGGTTGTAGTGGGAAGGTTCGGGAGTCTCATATCTCGTACACGCCGTGCCATGTGTACGGGCTACAAAGGATGGTGTCATGCTTTGACACCAATTACATTTTAAACATTGTTGTTGTTAAATGTAATTACATTTTAGTTATGTTTCAATTTACTTTCAGTTTGATAAAATCAAATTTTCTAGTTCAGTTCATAATTGTAATTTATTTTATTTTATTTAAGTTTCGGATGAAAATATGTCTTCCTCAGACGCAACATTCCAACCGTTCCGGTACACTTCCCATTAGCAGCCAAGGAAGAACCGGTCAGGAAGTATCCTGTTTATTATGCTTTGATCCCCCGAAGACATGCTCCATTTTCACGATCGCAATAAATGATCCAACGGCCAGGATCACCCCCTGCCACACAAGAAAATATCCGGTCACTATATCCGGAATTATAATATACCAAAAAAAGATAATGTTCTTTAATTTATCCAAACAATTTACTATATCTTTGTTTAATTTTATTACCATTACAATGTCTGGATAAAGATAAGGCCTTTCCATTCTTTTCTACTTTCTTCTCCGATTATTCCTTTTCTCTCTCCTTTCCCCATTTATACCTCTCCCCGGAGCTCCCTTTCTCGTCGGAGTTTCCTTTTCTGATCACTTTCCTGAAATATCATGAGTACAGGATTAAGTTTAGATTATCTTCTGTAGATTTTTCTTTTATTTTTGAATTTTTCCGGCGCCGTTTTCGGTGGTTTTATTCGCGGTTGTCGAAATGTCAATTGCGTTTCAGAGGAGTAGTGAGAACTCCGGCGCCGTGCCTCGAGGTGGTCCCGGAACTCACAGCAACTTCAATCTTGACCGTAATGATCGGGTGATCGAGCGGTCAGGATTTGCTGGTCAAAGCATGGGGTTCTTCCGTGGCGCCGGAACTGGGAGTGGACCATCGGAGTTAGGTCGGAGGAAGTTTGACGAGGATCGGGGTGAGGACTCCGACTCGTCTACTTCCTCGATCGGGAGAAATAGTGATGAGGAGGTGTCATCCGCCGGGAGGTCGTCTGAGGGCGGCGCCGCCACCGCCACCGCCACCGCCGGAGAATGCGAGGAGGTGCAGAGTACCTACAAAAGAGGAGCTCTGGATAGTCTGGAGTCTCTGGAGGAGGTCCTGCCAATGAAGTATGTTAATCTTTTCAACTACTGTTAGTTCTTGCTTTAAATTTACTTGGATTGTATGATTATTTGGGCGTTTTAACTTGAAAGGAGATTTTTCATATTGCATCGGATTAACACGTTGGTGATTGCTTTAGGAGGAGCATATCACAGTTCTATTGCGGTAAATCAAAGTCTTTTACTAGCCTGTCCGATGCAGCAACGTGTTCCTCAATGAATGAGATTGTTAAACCAGAGAATGCTTACACCAGGAAACGCAAGAACTTGCTTGCTCACAGCACTCTCTGGGACAACAAGAATCGGAACACGATTCGAAGAAGCAACATGGGGGGAATATCAAAGAGATCGGCTGGCTCAAAGAGTACATTGGCTCTGGCAGCATCTATGGGGGGATGTTCTGAGAGTGCGAATAACAGTGATAGCTCCAACTCAAACTCATCTTCGCCCTCAAGCTGTCTTCCCCCTTTGCCACCGCAGAGAAGGAGATCACATGAGAATGCCTCATCAGCATCTCCTCCAGAACAGAAATCGGCTCCATGGCGATCCTTCTCTTTGTCTGATCTGCAAGGTGCAAATTCGGCTCCAGGCATTTCTGGCTTTGGGTTGAATAACAGGTGTACATAGGATTCTCTAAGTCAATGATCTTACTGTGTTTGTGGTTGTCACCCTATGATCTGGATTTGGATAGGTGTTCATGGATGTGGAAACCTTTGTAAGCTTTGTACTCTTGAATATCCTAGTAAGCTGGGTAGCTCTGCAATGTATATCATGCTCATCTTAACATTTCACCCCTATAATCAGTAAAAGTAATGTATTGTTGTGTTATTTTTAAATCATGCAGATCTTTCTGTCTTTTTTTCTTTACTTCATTTTTTCCCACTGCTTTTATGAATATAAGGTTCCCACATTACTCCTTTCTCCCTTAACTTTATTGTGAGTAAAGATCTTTCTAGCTATGTAAATACTCTCCTGTTAGAAAATGGTCCTCATGTTGATGCTCTCCTGTTGTGTTTCTTGTGCTGCTTGTGTTATCAGTTTGTGTTTTAGAATGGTTACCACTTGGTTAGGTTTATTTACAACGTTCTACCCAAATGCTAAGAGGGATGTACTGCTGAAGTTAGTTTCAGTTAAGTTTTTGTGTGTGTTACCAGTTTTTAAATGGAGTATCCACGTATGTGGTTAGTACATTAATCATTGTGTTCAGATATCAATTACAGTGAGCAGTACAGGCGGTGATTAGTTTTGTAATTCATCTTTACAATCATGGTTGTGCTTGAGGTTTGCTGATTTTTAGCTGTGTAACTTAACTCTGTTCCTTCCTGCTATTACCAACGTATTCTCTCAGGATATATACTTGTTTGATGCTTCCAGGCTTTGCTTTGAGCCTCTTACCATCAACTTTCTGTTGAATTCCAGACATGCCTTTAAGTCCCTTGATAATTAAGCTACTGACAAGGACATAGCAGTTTCTATAAGTGATGCTGAATGATCTGCAAATGATTTTGTTGTGTAGTTAAAGAAGATCATGGACTTACTGCTAACTAACTATGGTATGAGGTTAGCATCTGAATTCTGCTCCAGGAAATTTGGATATCTGCTTTGCCATTCTGTAGATTTTGATGTTTTTTTTATTGCCTATGCTTGTAAAACTCTGTGAAGTACATTTGACAGACTTACAGTAAACAACAAGATGATTAAGGGAAAAGGTCACCCTCCAAACCTCGTCTATGACGGTTTACATTTTCTTTTAAAAACTGATGTTTGGATTAGGCCTAAACATATCTTGGTGATATTTTGATATTCATCATTCGAATATAGCAAAGTAATTTGAATTTGCCCGTTCATACTTCAAGGCACTGTGAAGTACATTCCAAATGTCACAGTAAACAATCAAGATGTCGGAATTAGGCCTCACTGGCATGCTAGTAATATTTACTAGGTGATATCAAGATGTCTTGGTATTTGTCTTTCAGATGTTATAAAGGGATTTGAGTTGCCTGAGAAAAGTTTACAAAGCCGTATGTTCTAATGACCTACCATTATATAGAACATCATGCATTCTGACTCTTTGAACATTCCTACCTGCTTCTGCTGAATTGACTCGATTACAAGATAAACATGCAACTACCTGTTGAGTTAAGGATATGATGAACCACAAATATGGTGTTCTCTGAGTGTTTAATGTATTTATCTACTACGAACACAGGTCTGAGCTGCTTGTAGCAGATACTGATGTTTAGCTGAAATGGACTTGACTAATATATTAATACTTATATGAACAGATTGATTCATTACATTTTTCTGTTCACAATGAATACAAGAAATTCTGATGCTTGGGACTTCACTGTAAATTACACTCTGGCATAATGGTGAATAACAGACATAAATAGGAGTATAGGGCAGTTTAAGGCAATCTTACTCTGTTTATGTTCGTCTCCCTATGAATTTGGACACCTTTTAAAATCATATTACTCTTTAAATGTAGAATCTGTGTAGCTGAGCAGTGCATCTGATGGCATATTTTTACCATTGGTACCCCTACTTCTTCTGGCAACATGCATCGCCCATGTTCCGTTTTTCACTGCAATTCTCTCTTTGTTTTAGTAAAAAGGGCCACTGTGCTTATTACCTCATTGATACTCTGGCATAGTGATGAATAAGAGACATACATAGGACACTTTGAGTTAATGATCTTGCCTCAGCTTTCTGTATCCCGACCTGTATTTTACAAGTACGCCTAATACGTATAATACATATATGTAACTATTAAGAAAATTTTAAAATAATTCAAAAAGGAAATAGAACTTGAACTTTGGTCCAGACCCAGAAACTTGGAAGGCGGAAGAACTCTCCGACGATATTCGAGGCCGATTCTCCTATTTCGATCCGCCGGAAGTCTCCAAACCGCGTTCGTATGCCAATCAAGCAAAGGTTAGTTCATCTCGATCTTAAAATTTCCAAATTTTGCCATGTTTATAATCGCCTATTTTTTCTGCAAATTCGAATTGTTGATGTGATTATCTTCAAGGGGTGGAATAGTGCTAGGTTTGCAGTGCGGATGGAAATTGCTGTTCGTTGGCACCGTGTGGTGGATGTTGGCGAGGCGGTGGTGGAGGGACGGCAAAGGGCGGTAGTGCAGGGGATGATTGATGAGGATGCTTGCTAGCAGATTTGAGGTGGGCCAACATTAGATGATTGCTAGCGATGGAATGATGGTCACTTTGCTATCAAGGTAGTGGTAGTCTTGTTGCTAGCAGGAGAATGGTGGTTGGGTTGCTAGCAAGCTAGCCGTGCTATTGTTGTAGCAAGGGAAGAATGATTGGTTTAGCAAACTTGATTACAATATTGTTATTTAATTACAAAGTAGTTACTTGCAGAAGCGGTAGAGTTCAAGACCGGTGGCGGAAGCAGTGGAGTTCAGGTCAAGGTCAGCGGTGAACTCGGTTCAAGGATATTGAATGCGTTGGATTGTTATGAATGGGTTTGAATGCTTTTTGTTGGATCATACAAGAAAATTTTGAATGCTTTGATGATTGCGTTGGATTGTTCAAGAATGGATTGGAATGCTTTGGAATATGCAAAGATAATGTTGAATGCTTTGGAATATGCAAAGATAATGTTGAATGCTTTGGATATCAAAGAACATTGCTGACTTGACTTTATTTAATGTTTTAAAATAATTTAAAATACAATTGTTGTACAAATTTGTATAAAATACATGGTATAACTAGTAAATTCAGGGCCTTCTAGAAGCGCTTCTGGAGCTTCCGCATTCCAAAACGTGCGCT
>JAAGWI010063631.1:0-13619 GCA_012274505.1 Galium porrigens var. tenue
CGAATAAAGAAAAACAAAAAAAGAGGCCGACTATTATTGAAAAGTAAGAGTGTCAATTTTACTTTAGAGTTGAAATTGAGTTATTTCCACGATTTCTAATAAATGTATTCACTCACTATTTACTGATATTTACCAAATCATATTCTATGAATATAACATTAAACAGCTGTTACACTAAATAAGAAAAAAGAGGAAGAAATATGAGGACATTTTTTTCTTAAAAAAGGAAAGGGAATAAACACAGGCACAAAGTAAGAAGAAGAGGCGGTTTGGTGCGTCATTTTGGATTGAAGAATGGGTGGAGATGCTTTAAGTTACATTACTCATTTAATTACCTCATCTTCTCCATTCGACATCTGTCCTCTGCCTCTGCCCTTTCTCACACACTCACACACTAACTAACTAATTTTCACCCTGTGATTCACTGCAGATTTTACCATTTCAAGAACTCTCAGAAAAAGAAAAAAAGGGAGAAAAATAAAGAGAGCCCAGATCCTTAAAATACATAAATGTTTAATCTTTCTTGAATTGGAAAGAAAACGGAATTTATGGAAAGAGTTTAAAAATGAGAGAGCAGGAAAAGCAGGGGGAGTCCATGACGGTGATCAGTTGAGAGTTTACTAAATTAGTAAGCAGAGGCCAGCCCCCCTTTTCTTGTTTTTTTCTGGTGCCTCCTTTCATGTGTGTGTGTGTGTGTATGTGTGTGTATGTGTGTGTGTGTGACTTCACTCCCCAGGCAATACGTTTCCACCTAGAATGAATTCTCGAGATGAGAGTTCTAGTTTTTTTCTTGTATAAATAGACCTGCCCTGGACCCTTCTTTTTCACCTACAATCACAGGGAAATGCACTCTCTTTCCTCTCCATAACAACACTGTGAGTTCTTGCTTCTGTTTGATTCTTTCACCTCATATTTTCTGTTTCATTTCGGCTGTTTCTTTGACTTTTAGGACTGTTGTTTTATTAACTGCAAGCAAAAGGGTCTAATAATTGATTGAAAGGGAGAGTGGAGATGGAAATATGAGTGTGGTTTTTGTGAGAGGGAGAGAGAGGTTCTTAAGGGTTTCCTCAGATCCAGGGTACTCAATGGTTGTTATGTTGAAAAGGGGTGCTCTCTTTTCAGGGTTTCCCTGTGAACATAGGACCTCTTTTCGTCTATCTTTCTTGTGTTTGGTGACAAAGGGCTGTGGTTTTAATTTGATATCACTTTATGTATTCATTCTTGTGTGTTTCCTTTGTCTAGAGTGATTGGCTGGAATTTGAGGACCTACCTAACACTCACTGTTGAGGGAGGGACGAAAGCGACTGAGAAGCGCCGCGATAAGGTCCAAAGTAATTTTTTTAATTTATGTCTAACCTATATATATGTTTGTGTATCTGTTTCTTCATTGAAGTTTGCTGATGTTCAGCTTTTTTATTTGTCATAGGAACCTTTCTCGTTTCAAGTTTGTCTACCCTGATTGTTGGCTGCTCTACTATATTTGATAGAAGAGGTAGGTGATGTGTTAGATTATCGATGACAGTTTTTGTACCCTATACCTTTTATTGCTATTTAAATTGGAATCTTGATGGAAGAGGTTTCTATGGTATCTGTGATTCCATCTAGATTAGGTGATTTTCTCTTTGGAAGTCTAACAATAGGAAGTTCTGTTGGTGCCATCGGTTTTTGGTTGATGGATCACAGAACGAACTTGTGTTCAGGAACTGATACTAAAAAAATGGCTGATGTCAATCTTGGTAAGAACAAAAGTGAAGTGAGCCTCGTGTCTCCTCTTCCTGGAGGGAACGGAAGCGGAGAAGCTTCCCTTGTCGATTTGACTTCTGAGAGCATAACCAATGGGATTGCTAGTGATTCCATTGCCCGGGAGAGCGAGGAAGATGATTCCCTGTCCTTGGAGGGTGATTGTTCTCTGTCTGTGGTGAGTGATTCTAGCAGTATATGTGCTGACGATTTTATGGCTTGTGATGCAACATCAGAGATAGGGACTGCCAATTTTCTTGAAGTTGGCAAGACTCTAAGCAATGTTATACTTGATGCTAAGGCCAAACTTTTGGCACAGTCAAATGTTGATGAGATTGTCAATGACTCTCAGGCTGTTACTGTTGCCATTGAGGAAGTGACTGTTGAAGGTTCTGGCGAGAAATCTACCCTTCTTCGACTTCCTTCCATGAAAGTGTCAGGCGCTGGCCGCAGTGTTTTTGAGATAGATTGTGTTCCCCTCTGGGGAGTTCAGTCTGTTATTGGAAGGCGCCCAGAAATGGAAGATGCTTTTACAACCATACCTAGGTTCATCAAAGTTCCTCTTTCAATGCTTATTGGAGATCAAGTCCCTGAAGTAGCAAGCAACTTTCTCAGTCACCAGAATGCTCATTTCTTTGCAGTCTATGATGGCCATGGTGGCTTTCAGGTATCTCTCTCCATCCATGTGAGCATGTGATGTATGCATATTTCAAAAGCTGTCTCTTTTACTCATTTCTACTGTGCTATGTTTTTTTTGCAGGTTGCAAATTACTGCCAGGATCAACTTCACAATGTTCTGACGGAGGAACTAGAAGCTATTATGTCTGGAAGTCATGGTGTAAGTCAGAAAAATTGTCAAGAGCAATGGAAAAGCGCATTTACCAACTGCTTTCTCAAGGTTGATGCTGAGGTTGGAGGTAAAAATGGTCCTATGGCTCCAGAAACCGTAGGATCTACTGCTGTTGTTGCCCTTGTTTGTTCATCTCACATTATAGTGGCAAATTGTGGTGATTCAAGGGCTGTCCTTTATCGTGGAAAGGAACCTATGCCGTTATCTGATGATCATAAAGTAAGAAAATTAAATGTTGTGAAAAAATATAGAATCAATTATCATTATTGACCTTCATGGGCTGATATATATATATAATCTTTCTTAGCCAAACCGAGAAGATGAATTACAAAGGATTGAAGCTGCTGGAGGCAAAGTGATACAGTGGAATGGACATCGTGTTTTCGGGGTCCTTGCAATGTCTAGGTCTATTGGTATGTGAAATTTATCCACGGCCTTTTCAATTTCTTTTAGTTCATGTATTTAATTAGGGTTGATTTATCTATAGCTATTGACAGATATCAACTGCATATCTGTTATGATTTTTTTATTTTTTTTGGTGTTGCTACATCTTATGATCCCCGTGAAACTAGGTAATATACATGCATATTGCAAGCTTTAATGTGACACTGGTCTGACATTTATTAGTTTCCTGGTTGGTTAAATGATCATTACTAATCCTATATATCCTTTAGTTAGTTGTAATACATGAAAAACCTAAGTATCACAAATTTAGTGATCTTACTAGTGAGTTCAGTTGATTGAACTTCGGTTTATGCATGATCTGTTAAGTCTGTAGGTTTTATTAATTGTGTGTCGTATTCACATGTGAGGTTTGGGAGTGACGGAATGGTTCTATTTATTTATTTAATTTTTATTTTTTTTGGATTTGTGGCTGTGGGTGGGTGGTAGGGTGCCCTAGACTATGCATTGATTCTTTAAGTATCAAACTCGGATAATTAAGGGCCTACTGTCCTCTAGTGAACTTGTGTGAGTTTTCAATCTGCAATGGCCAATGTGTAAGGTGGAAGACTTTGTTTGAACATGCCTTTTCCACGGTCTGTCTCAGTGAGCATTCACATATTTTCCTTTGCATGGTACACATTAGGTATAAACTCTAAAATATGACGGTATTGAGATTATGAAGTTACTTTACCATCAATTCTCATTTCATTGCCTGCCATGAAAAAGGGTAACTTAAGCTGGTATTTTCTTCTTACAGAAATTTATCTTATGAAATAGATCCTCATAATTGTTTCTACTATCCTTTCTTAATCGAATTCCAAATCCTGGGCGAAGTCTCACAGTTGTACGTAAATGCATGCATGCATTCAACGCTTGACCATACAAACCCTAATAGAAAACTTCTTTTGTCATGGAACACCCTACTAATTCTTCTTGGAAGCCTATGATACACAAAGCATGAGTATATCTGGTTTCTTCTGTTACGCTGTAATAATCTCATTACCGATTTTGCACACGCTTCTACATGGGGTAATTATATACTGTAGTTTAAACATCGATATCTGCTATTCACTGTTGAATGAGCCTGACAGAATTCTCATTTATAGGAGATAAGTACCTGAAGCCCTGGATAATACCAGATCCTGAAGTGATGTTTATTCCCCGCACCAAGGATGATGAGTGCCTCATTTTAGCAAGTGATGGCTTGTGGGATGTTATGACTAATGAGGAAGTCTGTGACATTGCCCGGAAGAGGATACTTGTCTGGCACAAGAAGAATGCTGGAACTCCAGTTGTGGGAAGAGGTGAGGGCATTGATCCTGCAGCTCAGGCAGCTGCAGAGTTCCTTTCCAAGCGTGCGAGTCAGAAGGGCAGTAAGGATAACATTACTGTTATCGTGGTGGACCTGAAGGCTCAGAGGAAGTTCAAGACCAAGCCTTAGGGCTTATCTACCCTAACAAGACTCATATCAGTACCTCTCTTTCGTTCGTTTGTTCGTTCGTTCGTTCCTAGATGTGCTGAAAACTTAAGTAATGTAGTTGTAGCTCGTCGTTTACTTTCTTACTGTGGCTCTGTGGTTTCTACCAGTATCTTGACTTGAGGTTGCTGGTAACAAAAACTCAGAAGTCTGCCAGTCGTTTTATCGCTTTCAAAGTTGAGCCTATGTAAATGTTAGCTCCATACAGACATAGGCATCGGTAGCAGTGAGATGATAAAAATCATGTGTAACGGGTAGTTTTGCCTCCGAGTCGAAAGTCTCTGTGAGGTAAGTCAACTTTTGTACGACTTGGGAGCTATGCTGCCTTTGCAAATGAAAAAGAAAACTTTCCCTTTTAGTTAAATGGATTTTGCAAATGTGCTTTATGCTGTTTCCTTTTCTTGAAATGGTTTTGGTTGGTAATACAATGATTGCTAGGTGGTTTTCCTCATGATTAGGGTTATGAGCTAAGGATTAGGTGGTGTTAGGTTGGTGGTGAAATAAGAAAAGAGCTCTCTATGTTTCATTTGTATTCGATTTCCTTCTCCCCATCATATGTATGGACTACACTTTATTTCTCTCTTTCAAAATCTCTGTTATAAACTAAGTGTGAAATAAATCTATTAGTTTTTTTTCCTTCAAAGATCACATGAATATATACTAGCTCAAATCTGAGTGTATATCCAAAAAGTTGTCATTGAGAAGTCGCAATTTTCCTTTTACATCTGCCTAGGAAGAAAAATAACATAAACAGCCCTTAAATGATCCGGTCAGTGGTATCTCTCAACGAACTTCCCATTAAACTTGTTGAGATATGAAAACATCCGACTCATTCAAAACATGCATCTGCAGAAACCACGATCTGACCAACGTATTTTCGAAGTTTGCATTCAACATTGGTCACCGAATTATCTGACAAGAAGAAGGAAGTTCTGAACCACGATATTATTGTCTATTATTGAAATTACTGTCTGGTTCAGTACAGAAATTCAAGGTTTAATTCCGTCGTGATACACTTATTAGAAAATTATTGAAACAGCCGAGGACATTAACCAGTGCCGGGAGACGGCAATAAATTTAGCAATTTCTGTATGCTAGCTCCTTCACTACATCTGCAAGTCCTTCCTCGTTTTGAATGCTCTGAACCCATTTAGCATTGATTTGAACTCTCTCCAGGCTCTGCTTCAAGGTCCTGGCTATGAAAGGCTTCATTCGGCTTCCAAAGAACTCCTCAACTTCTTTGGCCTTCTCCTCAGAGGCAAACTACAAGAAAGTAAAAAAGAAATGGAGAAACTGGCATGACTACAAACTTATCCAGCAACAGCGGTATTGAGAAACATGGCAGAGGAATTCATCAAAGACTCACCGGTGAAACGATTGAGCTGATGAAACGAGTCACCAGAAATCCAGCACCATAAGTTTTAGCAATCTGATCCCAGTGTTCCTATGATGAACAAGAAGGCTACAATAAGTATGAAGTTCATTCCAGCTAAAAAAACCAAGTCTGTCAAAGGAGAAAATGCTGACTGCACAGTTCTTGCACAAATGACCCACCCTATTACTATTGCCTCTTAATTAATAAGACAACACATGACAGTTGGGTGTACTTACTTTCAACCATTTCCAAGCAGTGTCGCGTCCTTCCTTACTAACAGAAAGTCCATAAACAGCATCTTGACTTCGAACCTGAGGTGAACGTAAAATTTGGAGCAAAGAAAAAAATTACCAAATGTATTTCAGCCTTCTAGCAGCACTGAGCATATAATCATAGAGAAAGATAACTTTGTACAATAAGTGATATTAAACCAACCATACCTCGGAGGACAACAAGAAATTCAGAACTTCATTTATAATTTCAGGATCTTTACAAGATCCCAAGGACCCTACAAATGGTAAAAAAGGTTTAGTTTTCAAGAAATGCACTAGTGACTAATCCGCACTATCTGGATGATTAGTAAAAGGAAGTTACCTAGTATCCGAGTTTTTTCCTGACTGAGATCAGTCTCTCTATAAATTTTCAGAAGAGAATCGAATCCTGACCGATTTGATCCATCGACCCTCAACATTACAGCAACATATACAGCCTGCAACAGTTGGAAGACATGAGATTCATTAGTACTTATAAGTTACATAAAATTTATATATATATATATATATAGTTATATATTTATATCTCAGTACCCTTCTCAAATCCGGAGGAAGAACAGGTGTATGTCTGTCTTCCACATATTTATTGAAGCGACTGCTTGCTTCAGTTAAGGTCTCTTTGTGTCCAAAAAGAGCCAGTGCACTCAGGAGTTCACCTCTCAACATCGCATCAAGATGGCTCTCACCTGGCTTAGGATCCCAACCGAGTCTCCTGAAAGATATTCAACAAGAAAAGTGTCAAAAAGTTACCAATTGAACCCCCATCTTGACGCCAAACATCTTCTTTCTATTCAGCAAAAATATAGCTATGGCCTTCTTAGACGCCTAGATGTGAACATGCAATCTTGATGATCAATTTTACACTACTAGAAAGCAACCATAGGATAATTATTGTCGGTATCAGGATTGATTTAACGAAAGCTGTTAGTTTTGAAACATGATTCCATTATTATACATAGCAATATTATTACAGTTCAATAACATATTTACATAGTTAAGCGAGTGCACCAACATCAATATGTTCACTTTCCAAAAACATAATAATAATACTTACTCTGCAGAATATTGGAAAAGATTGATGAAAAATAGTTTGATCTCATCCAGTATTTCAGGAACTGCATCTGCAGCAATCCTCACAACCCTACAACTAATCTGTAGCAACGAAAAATAAAGGAAAAAACAATTATGATTTGCATAATAATAGAATACGAGTAACACAAGGTCAAGAACATACGCTAATCAAGTTGGACAAAACAGTGTAATCAGATTCTTCCTTGAAAGCCCCCATCAAGGCAAGCAACGAAGCTAGGGATTGGTGACTAGCCACAGATAAAGCATAGGAGTCATCCAAAATACCTGGTAAGATAAGTTAATGGTAATCAGCTACCCATTTCTGTTTGATGAAATTAAAACAAAACGGGATATATGGTAGTTCAAATTACCATATCTATCCATTGTTGACAAGAATTTCTTCTCAACTGCATGTCTTAGTCTCACTGAGAGATCCTCGTCATATTTCACTCTGTAGAAACCAGCTTGGTCTAAATTAATTTTCACCCAAGAACTGCTTTTAGATGTCGAGGAACCAAGTAAATCCTTGATGTTATGAGTTTCAGATTTAGCTCGTAGTAAAAAGCTTTTTCGAGCATCATATGTCCCACAGCAGAGTGTAATTGGAACAATCCATTGCCCATCTCCAGGAGAGCCACTCAATAAAAAGTGAGACTGCACATAAATAACAAATTAGTGAATAAAAGCTAAATATCTCTAGACGTAGAAACTTATAGATAAATCATAGTCAAGGAGAAACCTGCTCGAATTCCAAATTCTGGTTATTCAACTTGACAGAGACAACTGGATAGCCTTTTTGTTTCGTCCAGGAATTCATTATCTGGTTGACAGGTTCCCCAGACCCTTCTTCAAGGACTGACCACAAGTCTTCTGTCTTGGCATTCATTCCGGCATATTTCTTAATGTATGCCGCCAGAGCTTTCTGAGAATTTAACAGAAAATAAACTTGTCACGCCTGGAAATCTCTTTTTTTTGGGAGCAATTATACTCTTTAATATACTATTGAAGTCCTTTTGAAAAGAAAAAGAAGCTCTCTGGAAGTGGTAATTTAAATTATTTAATCAAAGAAGGTTTGGCTTACAAAGAAAATTTTAGGGAAGACGACTATTTAGAAAGAAAAAAAAAAGTGTGGTAAAATTTTAAGACAGCACATGTTTTTATCAAAAACAAGTCTATTTTTTATTCAAATTTAATTTTACTTTTGTCAAAAATCAATACAAAGCAAGGGAAAAGAGAAGAAGATAAGAAGAAAGAGCTAAAAGGAAAGTGGAAGTTGTTCGACTCTTGGTCTATCACCCAAGCGTAATTCAAAAAGGTCAAGAAAATAGACAGACTGATAAAATTTAGGAGAAGATGTCCACCTGAAAACATTCAGCCCCCAGATAGCTCTGCAGCATACGAATAACAGATGCACCCTTTCTGTAACTTATAGCATCAAAGATCTCATCGATCTCACTGGCATGGTTAATGTCAACCTGAATAGGATGAATCAATTGTCAAAATAAGGAAATCAAAAGGGAAAAAGAGTAAACAGAGATCATTGACCTCAATAGCATGCGATTCCAAAAGCCCATCTAGACGAAGTCCCTCAGTACTTTCTTCAAGAAATTGAGTCCAGATTTGCCATTCAGGGAACAGGCTATCAGCTGCTAAATAGCTAACCTAAATAGCAAAAGATGACAACAATAAATCAGGAGAATAAGATCGAGAAATATCAATCAAGAAATTTCGTCAGTAAGTTATTAGAGATCAACACTATATTTTTGCATTGGCACAATAGAGACTCACCCACGTAGCAAATCCCTCATTAAGCCATAAATGTGTCCACCATTCCATTGTTACAAGATTGCCGAACCATTGGTGAGCAAGTTCGTGGGCCACAACCGTTGCAACCTGATGCATACCAACAATTCTCAGTGACGTAATGGAAGAAAGCATCCCTCTTACAGAAGAAACTAAACAAGAAACTTTCAAATTATTTTCGGTACCCTTTGCTTGTTAGCAGCTGCAGAGTGTTTCTCATCATACAGCAAAGCTGTCTCTCTGTATGTAATTAGGCCGTAGTTCTCCATAGCTCCAGCAGCAAAATCAGGGATTGCAATCATATCTAATTTGGGTAGAATATATGGCACAGCAAAATACCTGTAAGTGTTCAATGGAATGTTAGAAGCCTGAACATACCTTTAAAAGCAAAAAAAACTTATGGGTTATTTCTGATTGCTGTATCAGTTCAGTTCAAAATTGATACCAGGAAATGAAATATTAAGGAATAATGAGATCATTGAATTATCATGCACAACTGTCAAGTTTCTTCATGCTTGAAATGTAAGGAAACTAAAATATGATTTCAGCAGCTAAAAGGAGAGAATTTTAGGGACCTACTCTTTGTATATTCCTAGTGTTTTGACTGCAACATCTAGAGCAAATTTCCCTTGGTCTGCCTTACCAACCTTGCAGTACACCCGAACAGTGATTCCTGTAGGATGAGTTATCTTTTTATTGTAAGAGAAAGATGATGGAATATTTTATACTTAAAAAGGTAAAAATGTATATATAGAGTTGAAAGATTACCATCAGGCGTCTTATCTTCAATATAATCAAACAAACCAACAACAACTGCCACCAGGTAAGTCGACATAATTGGTGATTCTTGATAACTAACTATCTTAGTGTTTCCATTTGCTTTCTCCTCAACAACAGGCATATTTGAGAGAGCAATGACTTCAGATGGCACCTCCAGTGTAATCTTGAATGTAGCCTGGAAAAATGGACCGTTCCAACATTACATTAGCAGACGTGACTAGTCAATAGCATCAAGTAGGCTACATTTGGAGATTTGGAGTCTATTCAATGAAACTATAAACACTTCTGTATTAGACGAAGACGACTGAGAGATGCAGACCATTACTTTTTTGTAATGAAGGAATATAGCACAGCTAACATGTAAGATGGCATACCAAAACAATTGCATACGATTCAAAAACTTGATGACACCTGCTCAACAAATAAATTTTGCAAAGCTCTGCCACAGCCAAAGCTCCCTAGTTTGACTTTTGGACACAACATCAATGTTTAACTTCTAGCATCTTTATTTATGTGTATAATAAAATTAAACATGAAAATATATGTTATGATGAATCCAAACACACACAGAGGCACATATATCAATGGAAATTTGATGGTCGAAGTTAGGAAGCTTTGGTTGGGACTGAAGGAGTAGTAGCAGGTAGCTGTGCGGCATTCTTAAAATGGAATGCAGGGTTCATTGTGATACTATGTATTGGGATGGTTGCCCTACGCCTAAATGCCTAAGATCATAATTTCTATACAAAACCATAGGACATTTGAGACTAACAAAATATGCAGGTGAGAGTACCTTGCAAGCTGGTTCATCCCAACAAGGAAAGCAACGCCTTGCATCTGCTGGCTCAAACTGTGTTACAGCCATGTTCTTCATCACCCCATTATGTTCATAGGAACTGAACAGAAATTTAGTTACAACATGAATGTGATCCAAGAACCAATAAAACACATTGAGAAATGTGAAAAAAAAAGAAAAACAGGCACATTCCCAAGTGCCTCTTCCACATTACCATCCTTAAATGTTTTATCAGGTTTATATTGCAAACACTAGCAACCAAAATCAGCCAGGTAATATGTTATATCTTTTAAAATACCCCAAACCAAGAGCATTGATGTCTAATACCGACACATTAAAAAACAAAATCTGATAACATACAAAAGTGCAATAAAATCTGAACATAACCCTTAGAGCAAACAGCAATACTCCCTCCGCTCCTCCCAAGAGTTGGCAAATTTAAATTCACTACAATCATAAATTATTTATATTTTTCATTGTCTTAACTATTTCTCTAAAAGTTCATTTCTACCTTTGTACGCATAAATTCCAAGTTGATGAAGTAAACTCTAGGTTAGATTGTAACTTTTGGAAAACAATATTAAAAGCATTAAAGTGTTATAATATTCCACCAGTAATCTACCTTCTGTAGAATCCTTTCATCCTATCATTCAACGTTCCTTCAAAAGCAACACTCAAAACCCCTTCCCCAACAGGCAAACTCTCTGCAAACTCCACCACCATAATCTCGTCTGCTTCGCACAGCTCCACCGCCACCGCCTCCAAAATCTGCAATTCCAACACTTCAAACAGTTACCAAAAGGAAAACAAATCCCGATCATTCCGTAAGTGGAAAGAAATACATTCAACCCAGCATTACCTTGTTTGGAGATTTGAACTGTACGGACTTGGAGTCAACAGAGAGCTCAGCCGCATTGAGGACGAGAAACTTCGTGGCGGAAGCGACGGCGACAGTGATTTGGGCGGCGCCGGAGAACTTGCAGGCGTCGAGGTCGGGTTTCAGGGAAAGATCGTAGCGCCGGGGCACCGCGAATTTCGGTAACCTGGGTTGACCTTGGAAATCCTGGTACTTGATCGGCTCCATTCGGCCAACTTTTGATTCTACAACCTTTATCTGATGAAACAAAAGTAGTGGAAGAATTGTGTAAATATATGCGTTATTTATAGGCAGTGTTCTTAACTTTATTCAGGTATTTGCATCTGAATCGGCATCTGCATTGAGAAAAAGAAGATAAAATTTACTACATGGGCTAAAATTGAAATATTATTTATATATTTTAAATTTTTAAATGTCTATTTATTAAACGACGGTAGAGTTTGAGTATGAGTAAACAACTGTGCACTTATTAAAATTAAATTAGGTAATTTGATCATATTTATATGATTTGATCAACTAATTTGGTGTTTTGTGAAGTGTTGATTATTTGGTGAAGTGTTGATTTAAAACGCTGAAAAACAGTTTTCTCATTAATCTTTTGAATCTTTCGCATAATATATTTTTACAATCTTTCACATTATTCTACATGTACGTTTGCTCTTCACCACTCTTTTTAATATAAAATATAAATGCTAAAACCATCATATATAACGTAGGATTATTGATTGCTTTTTAATCTAAATAAAAAACAAAATAAATAGGGTAAACGCTTACACATAAGACAAATTCTACATAGTAGGCAGAGGAATGACAAACCTGTTTATAAGTTTTGATGTCAAAAAATATACATACCAAAATGTTACACAAATATATAGTGGTTTCCCTGCAAATATGGAATCAAACCACAAATTTCTCCCAAATTTCCCCCAATTCGTTCCAAATCAGCCGACACCACCCCACCTCTATGATCCCGCCACCACCTCCGCCCCAATTCGTTCCAAAATCGTGATTTCGGAGTGCAGAGACGGCGACCCCTCCGACGTATCGATCTTATGGGTCCCTCCGACGACCAATCCGGCGAATTGAAGTCGCTCTGCCGCCCAATCCGTCGGCACCATTCCTTCAACTCGCGCACGCTTCCGATTCAATACATCACCGTCGACAGGAAGCTCGTCCTTCTCATTGCTACGGTGGAGCAGTTCCAGCCGACGTTCACCGATCCGCCGGTGCACTTCCTCCTCCGGCACCCTTCCTTCATTTCGCGCCTACT
The DNA here is from genome assembly GCA_012274505.1 of Galium porrigens var. tenue. NCBI lineage: Eukaryota > Viridiplantae > Streptophyta > Magnoliopsida > Gentianales > Rubiaceae > Galium > Galium porrigens. The sequence goes on from JAAGWI010063631.1 coordinate 12,756, forward strand.
TCCGATCCAATCCATCACCACCGATGAAGAAGTACGATGTGAAGATCGACATCGATGTTTCTCAACATGATTTCAATTTGCTCTACAAGTTGTTAGGGTTTCCGTTCTTCTGTAGATTTGATTTCATTGATTTGGTGTGATTCCGACCGCTTTGGTGTGAGTACGGCCGTTCTGGTGTGTGATTTTGACCGCTTTGGTGTGATTCCGGCCGTTCTGGTGTGATTCCGGTAACCTCTGTTCATGACGTGGCAGCTGGTTGTGCTAACAACCGGCGTTGACGTTAGGGTCGTCTGAGATTTTAATCACCGGTGTTCTGGTTTTGGTCGTTGGCGACATCATGGTGGTGAAGTGGCAGCAATGTAGTGGATAGTGAGCTGGCATCAAGGTAGTGGATGGTGAGATGACATCAAGGTAGTGGATGGTGAGGTGGCAGTAAGGTAGTGGATGGTGAGCTGGCAGCAAGGTAGTTGATGGTGAGGTGACAGCAAGGTAGTGGATTGACGAGTGGAAAAAAATAGGAGAAGAATTGGGGGAATGAACCCCAAAAATAGAGTATTTACATTTTAACCACAAATTTTTAAAAATATATTTTGTTTTATACTTATAGTTATGGATTTCACTATGTAAATATGTAATAAGAGACTTTCTTATCAACTAAAAGCATGAAAATATTTTTGTGGTTGATATTGCCCGAAGGCTTTATCTTCCAAGTCGGTTGACCGTTCATCACTCCATAATTCGATTTATAGCAACTACTGTTCATCACTCCTTAACAAGAGAAAATACCAATTTGTTTCGAAAGCAAATCAACAATTTGTAATTTTTGTTAATTTCTTTCCTATTTGAAAAGCTTACGTTTAAATT
>JAAGWI010063785.1:0-14446 GCA_012274505.1 Galium porrigens var. tenue
CAATAACCCATAACATGAAGAGTTTCTGGGAATCACCCCAAACCTCACAAAAACAAACAAATCTTAAAAGCAAACGTCTTCTTATTCGTCTAAGAAATCACAACCACCTTAAAATCCATGAATCTTGAGGCGATCCTTGGCGACAATCCCACCGCTCACGAGGAAGGTGGAGAGATTCTTGCGCTGGTCACCCTGAAGCTGGAGGATCTTGCCAAGCTCTTTGTCTACAACAACATTCCCGTTGCAGCAGAACTCCTTCTTGACATCCTTAAGGATCTTCTCAAACTTGAACTTCTGATTCAGACCAGCAACTGTTGTCAGAGACTTTCTACCATTCCTTTGTTGAACGCGGACATGAACATAGTCCTCGACCCCGGCAGAACCTGAATCGTCGTCAACCTCAGCAAATGGATCAAAGGCAGTTGGGATCTGTGCGGCTTCTATGTCAACCATGAACCTGTTCGGAGAAGACCTAGGAAACTCTGTAATAACCTGCACAAGGAACAAACAATCAATCTCACAACCTAGGATTGTCCTAAACTTTGCAAAAACAGTTAACTGTAGACAATTAATTGCAATCGGCTGCAAACAAATCATGCAAACATAATCCCTAACCCTAAGAAAACTCGAAGCCCCAAAAATAGCAATCAAAGACGAAGACGATCACAAAGAGAAAACAATCATCGATTAAAAAGAATCATTAACAGCCGCAAACAATAGATCGTAGTACGTAGAACCTAGAGATCAGCTACCAAACAGAAAATCAATCACACAAAACCCTAAAGACAATTCTTTTAAGGAAAACCGATTTCACAAAAGCAATAAAAAAAGTCAACATAGATCACGGAGAAACGATCGCTACATCTCGATCAAGCGATAAACATACATAAACCAGCTAACGATTATGGTACAACGATTTGAGGCATAAACAATTGAAATCCGTAACGATCAACGATCAATCAGCAAAATCACGAACAAAAGGTGCGATCATGCTATGAAAATCCTTAAAATCTCCAAGCACACCGAAAATCGATCAGATTCATGAACCTAATTCTAAGCATGAAGCAACGGAGAGAAAACTGACCTTCGACGAGACTTCTTGAGAGATCGGGAAAAAGTCGGAAGTTTTTGGTATATGGAGAGAAGGTGCAGGGAGGGCGGTTTATATAGAGGAGCTGAGAGAGAGGCGGTGTTGAAGGGCACTTTTGTCTTCTCCAAATTGGTATAGGGATTTTCGCTTTTCAGCCACACAATCAAGTCATGGATCGCGTAAGATCCACGCATCCGGGTTCAAGTCGGCCCACTTGGGGAAACCGCTCGAGTGGGCTCCACGGTGGGCCCATGCTTTGCAGATTCCAGAATTGGTATGTCCAGGTGAGAAGTATCCAGAAGCACGCAGGTGTTGCTGCTGTCTACACTTTGTTTCTAAGTTCCAAATTTGCCCTTAGGATTAAGGTTAATTTCTTCTTAATTTGATGATGATAAAATTTAAATCATGGTAGTCAACAAAGGTAGACTTTTTTGTTTCAGTTTGCTCAATTTTACAAACTAAAGCACCAACATCAACGACAGCAAAAGCTCTGAATTTCCTTCTATGACAAGTTTGCCCTCTATACAGTCACACACAATTCAAGTGCCTAGTTATCCTAAGATAACATTGTGAAGAAGCAACTACTCAGGTGCTTCCATGATCAGGTAGCCGTTTCAGGTCGAGTTCGACTTGGTGAATAGTCCACCGCATGTTTTCCAATTTCTGCAACAAAATGCAAATGGTTAGAATCAAATTGAGACAATCAGAAGCCTAATTAGTTAGTTCGTTACAACTTGCCTTCAAAATCTCATGGTATTGTCTAGCAATCGAATCAAAGTGTGGATCAACACCTTGGTATTCACGGAGACGCGTAATCTGCAGAGATTTAAATATCAGAAAAAATGAAGCACATTTTTAGTCCAATGGGAACTGCAGAGAATATGTAATCATCTGCATAAATGTGACACAAAGATAAACACTTCAAACAGTGTAATAGGATACTATGTCAATAATGGAAGAGGCATATTCTAAGATCAGTTGGACAGGCAATATCTGTGGTGCAGGCACACATAGAATAGAGCATGATCCTGTAAAACCATCTTGCAAAGAGAGCACAAAGAAGTGTACCGCTTTATTATATGCAAGTGATGCTTCCTCTGTAGAATCCACCAAATATTTCCTGGTACAAGGAAAGATGATGAAAGTTTTGTACAAATACTCGTAGCATATAACTGAAAATGTGTGTTTGTTTACCTTATCTTATGCAAGGCTGGTATTGTTTCTGGACTATATGTATCAAGCAAGAGGACATGTTCAAGGACTCTGAAGGAAAAAGTTCATATCAGAGGATTTTCAGGAAACATCACGAGGTCCAGAGTGCAAATCACTAAGTTTTACACATTAAAGCTAAGTCAAGATTCTTAGAGTCATTAAACGGAAAATTATGTTAATAAACCCAGCCTCATCATTTATAACCAGACTGAGCAAAACATATATATTAGCTTAAATACATCACATGTTTACAAGGATTTCTAGTCCCATTGCAAAACCTAGAAATAAAACCAATAAAGATGGTATTTTATACAGATATGAGGTAACTTCTGGATCAACAGAAAAGAAAAAAGAGATTGAAACAAACCTCAATTTCGCACTCATGGTCTCACGCCTTTTGCACAACCAAGTCTTATGCAGTTCATCCTACCAATTAGGTACAAGAAAATTTTTGTCAATGACACAGAACACATACATCAAGACAGCTTCAATTTCTCTCAAATCATACATTACTGAAGCTAACTACTTACATATTTGTACTGATGCTGCAACTTAATTTCTTTGACAAGCTTAATTAGCATACTAAGTATTTGCTCCAAAACCTTCCATGAACAGAATGATATGTCAGAAAGATAAAAATGAGTAGATGTATTGTATTTGAAGCAGTATATACAAGTAATTAAAATAGTTCTAGTTTCTAGAGGCAACATGGAGAGATGAAAATTTTAGGGAGTCAAGACGACAAGAAAGTTGTACATTGTAATATTCTGCAAATTTTCTATCAGATGAATATAGATCCTCTCGCCAGGCTGTTTCTTCTCTCTCAATCTCCTCAATTATCAACTTTACCCTGTCAAGACATAAATTAAGTGCCAATCCATTTGCATCATATCAGCATCTACAGATAATTGTTTGAAAGAAATTATATAGGGTTATTCCTATTTATTCTGCATTGATTAGCAAAGAAAGGCAACAGACCTTTCTGGAAGTCGGGAATTTGAATTCGGACTACTTGCTGGCGAATCTGAAAATATTGAATCCACAGATAGTTTAGTATGGATACTTTAAAAACTCAATAAGTCCACATCCATTACAAACTTCCCTTCCAGAAATACAAGATTATGCTCAACTACTTTTGAATGACATAAAAATCAGCAATACAAACTAGTTTTTCACCATGGAAACAATCATAAAATACGGCATTTATCATTTTTAACCAAGTTTCACCCATAAAGTAAACATCACATAACATTATGATATCAGTTTAACAGAGATCTATTCGACAATAAAAGTTTTATTTTGGCCTCTCATTTGGTGTGCCCTCAGAATAGCACTGGCACATCTAGATACAGAATGGATACTTCCAAATCAGTCCATGTACCACGAGCAGGGAAACATAGAAAAATACAGGAAACTAGCTTAAAAATATGACTAACCTATGTCACCTATAACCACAGCATCTGTTAGCTTCTCCGATTTAGTGTCCAGTCGAAATCCAATCTCACGAGCAACTGCTATTTGGTATTCTGCCATGTCCTATAATTACAATACAAGAATGACCTGTTCATGGAAATTTTCACATGGATAAAGTAAATCACAAGAAAGCTCAGCAAATGATGTATGTCTAATGTCATACCGAGGACAGTGGCATCTGTGGAAGTTGAGTCTGCCATAAATAAGCAGGAGTAATTCCAAGGTACCGGTTAGGGACACCGCCAACTTCAGCTTCTGCCACATCAGAAACATAGGCAGTGCTAGAAGCAACTACTGACGCATTGGTATAATTAGTTGAGTTAGAGCTAGAGCTCACTGTAACACTAGTACTGTTACTGTCAAGGGAGCTACTCAACACTGTGCTCCATTTCTCAATTTCTTCCTCGTGTATTTCACCATCCTGGGATATAAGAGGAAGCCTTAACTTTTGAGCAGCTTCAGCAACAACCATCCGGTGTTCCAGAGCTTCATAAACCTGTTACCGATCAAAATATAATCCTTTACATATCTTGAATTTAACTAAATGTGCAACACTCATACCAAACATAATAAATATCAAAATGTAACTAGTCTTAATTCCTTCACTCAATACTAGAAGTAAAAGTTCTTAGCAATATACTTTTCGCACAAATCTAAGCACAGAAAGTAAAAAAAAAAAAAGGCTATTACATGAAACCAAACACATAATAAACTGTTCCGCAAAAACAAACACAACCTGTGGAGGATTTTTCAAGCCGAGTTGAGGATATATAGTTTGAATATCGCGAATTCCACTGAAATTGGCCGCTGAAACCGCCTGCTGGTACTCCTCCACCATTGCAATGGCCTCAATGTAGATAGCCTAGGTTCCAGTTAAAGCACAATCAGTTTCAGAACTTCATTTATCAAAATCATCCAAACAGCAGAAATATGCACAGAAATTACCAGTGATTCCAGATAACGCTGTCTCTCTTTACACATTTCATCTCGCGCCTGCGAAAACACCAAAATAAATTACATGATTACGAAATCAACTGGGAAAATAACACACGTGAATGTTGATCGGAGAAAACGGCTGGTGAGCATACGAGTTGGAGATCGTAGTAGGCGGATTTGGAGACGAGAGATCCATCGGGAGCCAAGCAGTGCCGCTCCAGCTGATCCAGGAGCTGGCTGACGTCAGCTCCCAGATTCTGGCCTCCTATACCTTTCCCCATCTTCTTCAGTGAATTTTCAAACTCCAACCGGCCCTATCCGCCGGAGGTTTAATTTGAAATGCTCCGTACGACGTCGTTGAAGGACTTAAATCATTCTTGTTCTAAATGGTCCTTCATCTTTAAAATATCACTTTTCACAGTTGAAGGTATACTATTTGGAGCTCAATTTTCATCAAACTAACGTTGTTTTTTTTTTTTTTTTTAATTTAAAAACCACAAAAGTGGGGGGTTTTTTTGGCTTCCCCAAGCCTTTATTAAAAGGGACATAATAGTATCATACAAATGGATCATTAAAGTACTATGACTAGTAATCGTCGGAATACCTAAATAAGGAGACCTGAAATTGGTCTAGAAGTAGAAAATCCAGAAAAACTTTTTCACCCCTGTGGCGGATCAAACTAACGTGGTTGTCCGTGGTGGATCCAAGATTATAAAAATGGTGGGTAATGTTATCATTTCATAAATACCACAAGCATTTTTTAAGTCGGACTAAATTTTAACTCAAAGAAAATTAAAAATATTATTACTATAATGTGTCAATATTGGATTCGCCACTGATTATTATAATGTGTCAATATTGGATTCGCCACTGATTACTATAACGTGCCATGCTCACAACTAATATTTAACTACTTAAAATTACATTTCTTTTGTAAAAAATTATTTTTCGCTTAACTTTTTTCATTTGGTTGCGAGACGAAAGATGTGAGGAAACCTAATAAGAAAAGAAATTTAACCCTATTTCCATCCAAGTTAAAACTTCTCGTGAATCCAACATGGTTTAGAGTACAGTAAACAAAACATGAGATAGAGACAAAGGTGATGGTTTCAAAAATTCAGAGGATTGATATGAAATACTTTAAAACCGTGGTGCCAATTCGAGCTAGTGGAGTAACTTCAGGGACCAGCTATGTTAATAACCCTTTTCTTTTTCTCTTTTCTTTCTTAGATTTAAATTATCTGGGTTTGATGGCGGTGGCGGTAATTCAACTCGATAAATCCCGAACAAAATTCATCCATAACAACCGACTGGTTTCTGTAATCATCGATGGAGAAAGAAGATGCTTGGGGTACAACGGTGTCGTTTCGCGAGCTGGACTTGAATCCCAGCAAGTCTGAGAAATCCACCAGGATTTCTTCATCGAGTAATTTTCTCAAACTTGTTTTGATTTTTGGTTAAAATTGCTAATTGTTCAATTTCTATATGAAGTTTTGGTTGGATTGCAGTGTTTAAAACTAAAAGGCGAACTGCTCCGAGATTAGTTAGTTTGTGTATTGGAGTTTTAGGGAGGCATCTGGAGGACATCATCGATGAGTTGCCGATATTCTGCCCGATTTTGCCTTCTAATGCTAAGGTACAAAATACAACTTACAACAAACTAAATAAGTGTATCTAGAAATGAATTCCAGATGTCAATTATAGCATATACAAATGGTTAGATGTTAATCGTATAATACGTATAACATGTTGTTGTAGATGTGGAGAACCTCATTTCAGAATCTCTCTTTTGAATATTTCTGTCACGTGAATTTTAGGTTTGTCTGTAATTTTTGTCATCGTGTGTTGTTTTGAAATAAACAGATGGTTATAGCAGCAATTGCAAGGCGGCGAAACTTGTTGAATGATGATGTTATAGTTGCATTAGCTGAAAGTTCTTGGGAGATACTTGATTTATCTGGTTCAGATGTGTCTGATCGTGGTTTATCACAATTGGTAAAGATGTGCATATCTTTGAAAGTCGTGGACATAAGGTACCTTCAGTAGTAGCGGATACAAGAGAAAAAATTCACACCATGATTTAAACAAAATATTTCAATCTTATTTTAAAATTCTAAGATACTAAATAACTTTCTTCTACTTTTAATTTTGAGATTGAAAGTGCTTGAGTAACATAAGTGAGTTAAACATTTACTATAGCCAGGAGTTTTACTAATATTTAGGATTAGTAGTACATACTTTAATGCTTCTATATGTGTTTGAAGTTTGGAGTATATGATCCCTCTTTGTCATTTTCAATAGTTGAGTTTGTCTCACTATTTACTCTTGGATTTATTTGTGTAACTTTGTATGTAGTCGGTGCAGCAAACTTACTCCAAATGGGATTGCTGACCTCCTTACAAATTCTAGGTCACTTGAAGTATTGAGATGGGGGTATGCCTTTCTTTTCATTCCCTTTCTATATTCTGCTATTTTCAATATGGAAAAATATCTGGCAGTTTGGTTCACATTGGTATGTGCCTTACACTATAACATGATGCTTAACTTCAATTTATTTGACAATGTTGATGGTCTGTGCGTCAGAAAAGCTTAACTGCTTTAGATTCCACTTTATGAATTTTGAAAGATTTGTTGTCCAGCACATGCTTTAACTAAGTCTAAATGGTAAACAATGCTGAGTCTGTTGATATGGAAGGTTTGGGGCCTGGATGTATGTGTCGTATATGAGATCTTTATGGATACTTGTAAGATGATCATGTTGTTGGTGTGGTGATGCTACTTGTATTTGTCTAGGGAACTTATAGTATGAATTTGTACCGTTTTTCATTGGCTAACCATTTTATTGTGAGATAGATAGTATTACCTTAATAGTTTAAATTCGACCTACAATAATACTGTAATAACAGGAAATGAATCACATTTAATGTTGCAGAGGGTGTCCAGCTAGTGAAAGAAGTGCATGTAGATGTACAAGGATTTTAAAACCTAGTTTGCACAGCATTGCAGGAGATTCTTGGGAGGACCTAGAAATTCCTGTTGCTGCGCAATCACTTCGTTGGCTTGTCTGGGTATGAATTTCTAAACACCCATGTGAATCTAAACTATTATGATGCTTAGTATACATAAAATATCAAGTTGACTAATCTACCTTCGAAATGGGCACTGACTTTTCCTTTTTCTTTGCATCTTTGGTAGCCAAGTATTGGGAAGGATTCTATGGAATTCCTGTCTGCAGAGTGCCTGCGCATAATAGTCAACCCGAAGCCTTCGCCTTTTGGTTTCAGAGGATTAAAAGTTCCCAGAGAAGCCTTACCCAATGTTGTGTTAGATGATCAATTTGTTGAAGATATTGATCCGAAAACATGGGCAATACCCGTTTCTGGAATCTCAACCAGATTGAGAGCTAAACCAACTAATGAATATGATGAGTTGCCGGTTGCTGAGAAGTTTAGACTTGCTTTCTTAGAAAGGGACAACCGGCTGGCACCAAAGCGTGCAAAGAATGCAAGGCAACACCAGAGACGGGCAGAGAGGGAATGGGTCAGCATGAACTTTACAGCTAAATCCATGGTACTTGCCTCATTGACCACGAAGTCTTTGCGCCACCAAAGAAAAAATATATTGTAGCTGTTGGCGGGTGAACTTTGTTGCGTTTGTATCCACCCTTACATTGATGTGCTATTAGGCATATGCCAAATGAAATGATGCATGTTTTCAGAAAGAAAAAAATACTGATAATAAGATTGCCGTGGAAGGATATCGTGTTACAGAGTTGAATTGCTTTGTTTGTGTTACGGAGTCATCACATGGAATGCAAAGAGTTCAATTATTTCAGAGAAGTTGTCATGTTCGTGTTATAGTACAATCACATCAAGTGATCCAATTATTTCTTAAAATCTTAAAAGGTAAACTTTGTAATAAGTATTATAAAACATATTATGTTGGAAGAGTATTTTTCGACCATATAATCCATAAAATAATTGTCAGATCATAGTAGGAGGGGAAGGACTACAATAAGCATGATTCGAAGTGTTTCGAACAACAGTTGAAACAAAAGCGAACAACAGTTCAAAAGCAATCAACGAAACTTTGTCATCAGTTGGAACTTGGAAGTTGGTATGGAATGGCGCCAAATAAATCATACAAGTAAATGAAAACTTGCTTCTATTTGATGCAAATCATGCAATCAGTTTCATAAATTAGGTTTTTCATTCTACAACTTCTCAGTGCCAAATCACTTGCAATACTCAAATGACAGCTAAAACTTCAGATTTCCATCAAAATCTTTATTGGAAACAAACGAAAACAAAAAGTTCTAATATTAAAACTTTCAGAAAGGCCTTTGATCTCAAGAGAGTTGTAGTATCTCATAGCCAGGTCCAACTATTTGGTCAAGTTGCGAATAACATACTGAAGGATACCACCATGTTCAAAATATGTTAGTTCCACCTGCACAATGCCAACAATAATAGTTAGTTGCAAATCACCTCTCATGTCTCAACAAGGATGTGAAATCCAAACCAAGCTATACATACCTGAGTGTCAAAACGGAGCACACATGTGAAAGACTTCCCGGCATCAGTGTTTACAGTAATGTCTTGCCCGGGCTTAATGTCGCTGACTCTCTCTGGAAGGTCGATGCTGTAACGTTCATAGCCAGTCAAACCCAGTGTATCTGCATTGTCACCAGACTTGAAACAAAGCGGAATAATGCCCATTCCCACAAGATTACTGCGGTGGATTCTTTCAAAACTCTTGGCAATCACTGCTTTTACTCCCTGATTCAGAAGCACAACTCGTTAGAATAAGAAATGGCAAAAGATTGCAATGCTTAATTTTTACATAATTACAGAGGAACCACCAAGTTACCTGTAGCATTGGGCCCTTTGCAGCCCAATCACGAGAACTACCACTTCCGTATTCTGCACCTGCAAGGATAATAGTGTCCTGACCAGCATTCTTGTACCTCTGAGGACAAGTAAAAAAAGTTCCAGCAAACATCAAACCACGACCACTTCACAGACGGAACAAATACAAATGCTAGTATATGATAACTAAAACTCACCATAGCAGCATCATAAACAGAAAGCTTATCCCCTGTTGGGATGTGAATAGTCAAAGGGGCTTGTTTGCCTATGAACTTGTTGAGAAGTCGAATATTGGCAAAGGTACCCCGTGTCATAATTTCATCATTGCCTCGGCGACTTCCATAGGAATTGAAATCTTTGCGGTCAACTCCCCGCTCCATTAAATACTTCGCAGCAGGACTGTCCTTGTGGATGCTTCCAGCTGGAGATATATGGTCAGTGGTGATGCTGTCACCAAAATTCAGTAAGCAGTATGCATCCTTTACTCCATGTGAGCCTGGTGGGTCCATGCTCATGTTCTGGAAGTATGGAGGTTGATGAATATAGGTGGAGTTTGAATCCCATACATAAAGATTGGATGAAGGAACTGAAAGTTTGTTCCAAATTGGATTGCCTTGGGTAATGGCATTATAGGTGCTCTTGAACATGTCAGGGAGAACGCTAGACTGAACCACCTGTAATATTATGGAACTGATTAAGTAATTGTTCACACAAGTAACTGGAAGTTAATAAAACCAATAAGATTAAAGGCTCATAGTACTCCAACCTCCGCAATTTCTTCACTGGTAGGCCAGATATCTCTGAAGTACACACTTTTTCCGTCTTTTCCTATTCCAATTGGGTCCTTCTCGAAGTCGATGTCCACCTGAAATACATGGAATGTAAAGGTGTCCCATCACTAACACAAACACTTAACTCCTATCTTATAGTCATGCAAAAAATCCAGAGAGAGAGAGAAGAGAGTTTAAAATTCTCTTGGACTTATTAGCATTCACAGGATAATGTGATCTAGTTCACATTAAACCATTCTAACCGATATGTATTTCTCAATAGACAGACACCAAAACCACACTCCTACATTTTCACAAGATAGTGGCTCATTCAAAGCAATCAAATATCCACACTTTCACTCCTTGTTATGTCTCCAGTTTCACAAAGGATAAGTGAATACGAGGGATGAAAAATATTGATTATCATACCGTTCCAGCTAGTGCATATGCAACAACCAATGGAGGTGAACCAAGGTAATTAGCCCTTGTCAGTGGATGAACACGACCTTCGAAGTTACGATTACCAGATAGGACAGCCGCAGCAACAAGGTCTACAGAAAAAGTTCAGAAAAATCGAACAAATTAGGAAATTAAGGAAAATAGTATTCTGCACAGCACGTAATACTAGTAGTGAGTAGAAAACATTTGTAGCATAATTGATTTTAATGTGCATCACTGAAGATGAAATGGTTAAAAACTCATTGATCTATAAATATAAATTCAGTGTTTAGCTGAGGTGTCCATCTCAGAAGTAACATAACACAAGGATGATTTTAATCTGGCTTTAGCCTGCCATTAAGGTGTCTAGGATGTCAATTTCCATCCATCTAAGATGAACTTAACTAATTGTTCTACCTACGTATATGATGCAAAAGACATCAACTAGAGCACACTATAAAGTGGATGGTTGTATATTTTGAAAAAGAGTTCCCAAATGCTAAAGGTATAGGTTATTTCATTACCGTTTTCTGAGATAGCAGAAGCCACTGATTCATGAAGATCCCCAGAATTACCAATGCATGTCGTGCACCCATAACCAACAATGTTGAACCCTTGCTGATTCAAGTACTTTTGCAAGCCACTACAACCAAGGATAAGAAGTTAACTTAGCTTTGGCCAGATAACACATACTCAAGCAAGTAACAAATAAAGAAGAAATTTTCAATTAAGGAGTACCTTCGCAGTAAATATTGGGTGACAACTCCTGAACCAGGAGCAAGACTAGTTTTGACCCATGGTTTGACCTACAGCACGGTGCAACAAAGAGAGGGGCAAAACTTAATGAAAATTACAGACGTGGGAAGATATTCACATAAGAAATGCAAGTGAGCGGTTCTTGACAAGTACTGACCTCCAACCCTAATTCAGATGCCTTCTTCGCCACAAGACCAGCACCCAGCATGACACTTGGATTGGATGTGTTTGTACAGCTTGTGATAGCAGCAATAACAACACTTCCATGCTTGAGCTCAGCAGGCTCACCATTAAAAGAAAACTTCACAACTTTACTTTGCTCTTCTTTCGGTATACCAAACCCCTGAAGATCAGAAGTTTCAGAGAGTTCAATAAATTATATTAATCAGTTTTGAGATTTCATGTGGTAGTGTCAACGATTCAAATGGTCATTTATAAGTACAATTCCATAATATTTAGGAATGAGAAAAACATAATAATTAACACTTTTTTTCAACCATGCTCTTCTAATTTACCTTTCATGGTAACTGGCAGATGCAACTTTAAATAAAAATGTAAAGATGAACAGCATCATACATTCAGTGGATTCATTCTACATTACCTTAAATCCCATTTTATTATCAAGACATGAATGCCAATCATCCTTCATCTCTTTTAACGGAACTCGGTCATGTGGCCTATAAAATCAAGAACAAAATCACACACGCGTCCAGAACAAAACTATGAATAAAAGGAAAGGACATGGTACCTTTTTGGTCCTGAAACACAGGGTTCAACATCCGAAAGGTTTAGTTCCATATAAGATGAATACGCTCTCTCTGTTTGAGGCTGATGCACACACAAGGAAATACAAAAAAACATCAGTTTCCAACTGTCGATATAATAACTAGGTGTGAATGTGTGATACTACATATTTTGTGGGTGTATATTAGAGAGAGAGAGGGTGGGAGATCTACCTCGCTGTAGTCAACAAACATCTTATTTGCTCGCAAATATCCTTCAATCATAGCCACCTGGGATTTTTAAAAAGCAAATGTTACAAAATTATTTAAGAAAGAAAGACAGAGTCAAAATTGAAACCAGAACCCACCGTCTCATCACTTCTTCCAGTTAACTTAAGGTACTGCAGAGTCACACGATCGACAGGGAAGAAACCCATGGTTGCTCCATACTCCGGAGACATATTAGCAATAGTTGCTCGATCAGCCAGTGATAATTCAGCCATGCCAGGACCTAAGCACATCTCCCTCATAAGCATAACAATCGGTCAATATAGTTGTCAAGATTATCAAGGGTTAAACTTACCATAGAACTCGACGAACTTCCCAACAACACCGTGCTTTCTTAACATTTGGGTCACAGTCAGAACCAAATCAGTAGCAGTGACACCATTGGGCAACTTCTCAGACAATTTGAATCCAACTACACCAGGTAAAACCATGCTCATAGGCTGCCATATTATCAGTAAGATATTAGATAAAGTGCCAGGTAATGCCTTCAAAACAAAATAGGGTGGATACAGCAGCCACCAAATAAGAGACCATTTTTATATTGATAGGACCAAACAGGTTCCAAAGAAATTTACCAATAGTGACATGCAAAATCCTCCCCAGTTTCACAAAAGAGCTAGCAGAAAATACTAATTCGGCAGGTATAATTGTGGATTTGCTGTTTCCATGAGTGAGCAGTGGAAAGCTGCAGGTTTTTCAATGAAAAAGATGGTCTTGCTATGTTTTCTTTTTGTTTTTGAGGAAGACATAAGTCAAACGATGTAGTTTCATGTCAAAACCAAAAAATGAAACAGTTTCATTAAGTGATAAAAGAATTACGAAAAAAAGGAGGCAAATGGTTAAATAGCTTAAGTGACTGAATATTTATTCCAGATATATCTATTGTACACTTGTTTTGATTTTACATTTTTTCACTTGTTTTTTTAATAATGACATATTTTAACAAACTTGGTCGGTGTAAAAAAGCTGAGAATCGTGGATGTAGATTGAAAATATAAGTTAAATTGATTTTATGGATCAACTTCTGGGCCACGTGCTGTTGAAACCCGAACTCTCGAACAAGACAGCCAATTTCAGACAACAAAAAAAGAGGAGAAAAAATAGCACAAGAACAGCAGACTATTAACATCCCAACTATATCAGCAGCTTTAGAAAGGTAAAATGATTTAAAAAGAATATATATATATTCATATATATATGTGAATCTAACTACCTGGCCAAGCATAGCAGCCTCAGCTTCTATTCCTCCAACTCCCCATCCAGCAACTCCTAACCCGTCAATCATTGTTGTGTGAGAATCAGTTCCCACGACGCTATCCGGATAAAGAATGCCATCAGTGTTGAAAACAACCCTTCCAAGGTACTCCAAATTTACCTGCAACATTTAGTAAATGTAACAAAAGGATATCAAGATGGAATTTATAGATACTGCAACTAGGTAAGGAAAACAATAAGAAGTTTCATGTCTATAATTTCAAGAAATATATACGGCTAGCTGGCCAAGTATTGCAAAATATAACAGCAAAGAATAATGCTAAGCCATATAACTTGTGCATGGGAACAGGGATAAATTATCATAATATTAGTAGTACACTGTAAATAGTCCAGTTCAAATCATGTGTGCACTGTGTCAAACTATTACCTGATGGACAATACCAGAACCAGGAGGAACAACTAGCATATT
Organism: Galium porrigens var. tenue; assembly: GCA_012274505.1. Taxonomy (NCBI): domain Eukaryota; kingdom Viridiplantae; phylum Streptophyta; class Magnoliopsida; order Gentianales; family Rubiaceae; genus Galium; species Galium porrigens. Next base: position 14,238 of record JAAGWI010063785.1, read on the forward strand.
GCGGAAGGCAGTTGATCCCCACTTGAGGAACGCAAATCTCTCATAATTTCTTTGAAATTCAAGGTCCATATTTGACTGCACAGCATTCTCTTGTCTTGCCACATCAACCTGAACTGAGTGATCAATAACAAGGTCCACAGGTACCTGAACATTTATTGGATTAGAACAAGAGAGACAACAACAAAATTGTTTGCCTAAGAAACTGGTTC